>PVJX010040704.1:0-15053 GCA_004027295.1 Dolichotis patagonum | reverse complement strand
TATGCATGGCTTTATACTATTGTGTTATGTTTGATATTATTGTAATTGAAACTATGCTCAACTATAGCAGAGTAAGAGATATGGTGTTAGATACTGTTGATGTCCAGTTGACTTAATGTACTGTGTTGCCTATGTTGTCCTCTTCTGATCTGCTCTGTACTGCCCCCTTTTGTTTTATTCTCTTTTAAATAAAAAAAAAGAAAAAAAAAGAATTTACTAAAAAATAAAAAAAAAACAGCCCTAGACAATATGAAAACAAGTAAATACTACTGTGTCTTAATAAAAACTACTTTAAAAAAAAACAAGTGATGGGTCGTATTTGATCATTAGGCCACGTTTTTTGGCCTCTGACCTAAACCAAAAAGTTAATGAAAGCAAGCTCCCAGTATTATTACTAGCACCTAGCACACAATGTGTACTCAAATTTGTTAACTGAATGAATAAAAGTGAATTTTCAAAGGACTAAGAAACTACTCTGGATCAGTCATACTAACAGATCTGTAATTTTCCACCTGGCACTATGGTAACAGAGCACTCTGTCAGTAGAATATAACTGGTACTGCAATTTATTTCATACCATGTATCAATCTCCAATTTTTATTCTTCACTTATTACTGGACTATAGGGAATTTATTCTTTTTTCAAAACATCATGAAAATATGCATTAGAGTAAGGCTGTGATGCTGCATATATTTGCCCTTTTAAGCAGAGCTCCAAGTAGAAGCAGGAAAATTGAAGACCTACTTTTCTTGCAAGTGTTCCCTTTCACATGTTGTTTTAATTTTTCAGTTTAATCAAGGTAGGTAGGCTGCAATCTGGTTGATTCTTGACAGCTCTCAGTGGTTTTAGCTAAACCTAAAAAAATCAACTGGCAGTTGATTTTTTATAATGAAGGCAACCAATGTTTTGACAAAATTTGACCCTGTGGCTCTAAGAGAAATTTTTGAGCTTTTAGAACTTGTTTTCAGCCCAGCTTTTCCCAGAAAGGATTCATAGCTTCCCTTCCTTTTTAGGAACTCTCCATTTTACAATCAACTATCACAGCTGACAGCTTACTGACTAAAAAGGGAGATTTTTTGGTACAAAATAAACAAAATGGCATTACAAATAGCCTTGTGAAATGATAAGCGAAACACTTTTTAAAGGCATTTTACTAAATAGTCTATCATTAAAAAAAGATTTCCAGATGACAAAATAAAGCAAAGCAGAATTATGATCTCCCAAAATAAAAGTTTTTTCTTTACTTAGATAGAAAATTGTTGGTTTTTAAGTTTGTGGCTAAACTTGTTAAATAGAAGCCTACAGAATTTCTTGACCAAATAAATAAATAAATTTTCCGGGGAGGGGGCGTGTACCTGACTTCCATTTCTTTTCCTAACATATCCTTTTCTTCAAATTTTTTATCCAAAATCTTTCTAGAAAGGAAAACCAGCACTACCTTAAAAACAAAATGTTTGTAGATGGCTTATACAGCATTCGAGTCCAGAAAGGCTTGGCTATTGAAATCATCTGACCAGTTTTTAAAGTCCACAGATGCTTGGGTCCATGTCAGGATAAAGCAGGGGATCTGTGGGCTGTGATAGGTAGTCCTTGGTGCCATTTCACATTTTGGGACCCTTGAATCAGAGAATTCTCCCAGCAAGGCAGCTACATTTGTGCAAGGCTTCAATGATAACCAAAATGTCCCCCAGGTTTCTTTTCTCAGCAGCAGGCAAATTCTCTTTCCATCCTTTTTTTTTTTTAATTTTATTTAAAGAGAAAAAAAAGCAATACAGAAAAACGGGTAGAAACAATACAAAACCTCAAAAAAAACCATAAATCACTAGTTGACAAACCACATACTGTCCTCCCAGAAATAGCTGTTCATGTTACAAAATTAAGGCATACAAAGTGAACACACAGTGAGGCAGCAAACAGAAAAAAAAGGATGGAATAAAGCCAATTGAGACAGTATAGTGAAATTGGCACAGAACATCACAGCAGGTCACCAGGACAACAGTAACAGGCAACATTGTATACCTCGTTGTCTTCACAATAGTTGTTCTTCTACTAGGTACAGCAAAATCAAAGAAATACACATTATAGAACACATCAACATAGAGTATTGAGTAGAGCAACACCGTTAATCAGGACAAAGCAAAACGGCGATAAAAATATCTGCCTTCAGAGATAGTAGAAGGAAACTCCCCTGACTTGCTGTACCAAATATGGTCACCTGCTAAGAGATACCCAGATCCCTGGATCCCAAATGTTAACGGGTGGGGCGGGGGGGAGAGTGGTATGTCTGATTCTAAGCCCGAGCCCCGGTAGGCAGCAAGCTGCTTACTGGTTGGCTCGGCACCCTAAATTCCAGCATGGTGCGGATCTCAGGAGACGCTTTTGTTTCTGGTTTCCCCGCCCTGGGGTGGCCGCGGCTTGCCAGACCACAGTCACTTTCCAGGGCAGCAGGCTGCTTACTGGTTGGCTCGGCTCTTTCCATCCTTTTGATAGTGATCAAAAGTGAGATTCCAGTTACAAAATCCTATTTATTCCTGCTTTAATCTAGCATCTGTCTTAAGAACCACCGATTCGCTTTCATTTACCAGCTTTTCCAATTCCTGAAAACCAGCTGATGTTCACACACAGTGTGCTTGTCATAAAATGACTGTTTCTGATTCCTATATAACAAAAACCCATGCGTAAACATCTCATGCCTTGACTACACACGCTAGTTTGTGAAAATATTTCTGGAACCTAAGTGCAGAATTCACTGCAGCACTATGCAACTCTACCACATGTGGTACATTCACATGGATAGGCACCTCTGATCAAAATAGAGCAGAGCGACAATAAATATTTACTGAGCATCTGTGTACCAGGTAATGAGGAATTTGGGTGAAAAAATACTCTGAAAGTACAGAGTTTTAGTAAGTGATTTTAGTCCCATGATTAACTCATTTGTTCATTTACCTAATGAATTGATTAATTTTCCCAAGGAAATAATATTTTAGTAAAAACCATTATTTAGATGTAAAAAATGTTGGTTTCTCTTTTTCCATGTAACTGAAATTCTAAACTTTTCTATCATTGCAAACTCAATAAAACTGTGACCTGTTTTATATTATACATAGCTGATTTTAAGTAGTTTTGATAGTTAAATCAAGTCTCCAACATGATAGATGTATTTCCTCTATAAAAAGTTTAAGAGCATTTGCTCTTGCTTCTCCCAGGCTCAGTTTATGGCAGAGCTTATATTAAGAAAGATCAGCTAGGGAGTTAGAGCAACTTACCAGACACAAGAAACTGAGGCTGTAACTATGACCACAGCAGAGAAGAGGCAGGAGTCAGTGGAGAAAAAGAAAGATTTCTCTAAAATGTTTCCTAATTAGCAACCTGGGAAAGTTGTGCTACCACACCTACCAAGATAGAAAATATGTAAAGAGCATCTCTGCTTTGACAGAAATGGGGAGTGTTATGTTTTATATACAGATGTCTCCCCACCCTCAAAGCCTCATGCGCTCATAGGTAGAGCTTGAGAGGTGACTGGATTATGGGAGCATGATACTCAGTGATCTAATCCACTGATGAGTTGATAACTAAATGTGATTTAGGAGCCTGGCTGGAGGAGGTAAGTCACTGGGAGTGTGGCCTAGAAAGATTTGCGTCTCCCCCTCCTTGTTCTGTCTCTCTGCTTCCCTCTGCCATGTCATGAATCATTTCTCCTCTGCTTTGTCTCTCTGCCATGCTGCCCTGCCTTAGAGCCAGCTAACTGTGGACTGAAACTTCTACAAACTGTGGGCCAAAATAAACCTTTCCTCCTTAAGAGTTGTGGATGTTGCATATTGTGTCTCCACTATAAGAAATTAACTAAGGCAGGGAGAAATGATCACTGCAATCGCAAACACATTGCCTTGGGGCCAAATGCATTCACGTTAGATAATGGACGGGTAGAAGAAAATGGTGTTCCTACAGTATTCGGTGGTGCACACCTGTAAATCACAGGTACTTGGGTGAATAAGACCCGAGGATCTCCCAGAGTTCCAGGTCAGCCTGGGCTGTACAGTGAGCCCAAGGCCAGCCTGAACTACATAGGGAGAACTCCCCTCACTCTCAAAAAACAAATGAAGCCAGTACTGGGAAATTTAACAGATTCTGCCTTAGAACAAAGATTTCTAAATGGCCAGAACTGTAGTTCAGTGGTATAGAGTTTGCCTGGCATGTATAAGGTCCTGGGTTTAATTGCTAGTACCACAAACCCAGTTAAAAACCCTCAAGGGTAAAGACAAGAAATACGTCCAATTATTATGTGTCAATTAAATTTTTAAAACATGAAAAAGATTTAAACAGTAAGAGTTTAAAACTCTGTGTCCAGACTAGGCACAACAATGTTCCATAAAAAAGCACTTACATAACTCAATAGTTTTATGATTGGCATTTATTTAGTTCAAGATTCTGCCGGTGATTCCTCTGTCAGCAAGGTTCACTCAAGCTCATTCATGCTTCTATGGTCAGCTGCAAGCCCAGTCAGGTTGGTTTTGCTGATATGGTTGTGTATAAAGCTTTGGTTGCAACAACTCTGCTGACTCAGCACCACAACTGTGGTCACTCCTCCTCTAAGAGGTTCGTTCTGGAAGTAGTGACAAAGTTGAATACAGGAGCATGAAAATCCTGAGGTCTCCGTGTACTGAGCACAGCTCTGTTTTCTCCCATCCTACGGAGCAAAGCAAGTTAAAGTTCTCCTTCTCTTAGAATCAGACACTTACAAAATTTTAAAGCTGAATGAGACCGTAGTGATTATGTCCTCAAATCCTTGCACTTACAAAAACCTGAAGCATAAAAAAATGTGACTGATAATCAAATTACTAATAGTTATAAAGCCAAAGTAAAAGTACTTTCTAAAGGCATCTAGAACTATGCCCTTCTTGATATTGTACTAGTGGTACAGAAAAGTGTTCAGCCTCCTTAAGTAACATGTCCTGATAACTAATGACACAGTGTCACCTATGAGGACAGCTATTGCCAGCAACAGGTCAACACAGAGAAGAGCAGAAGCCATTCCCTTCTGGAAAGCTGATTTTTCCTACCATACGATTTTTTTTGTTTTGAGAGGAAAGAGGGAGCTGACTTTGCCCTTACCATATTAAAAATGATCTGATTTTAAATCTGATTGATGATTATTTTTTAAAAGCTTGTTCTTGGCTAATATTTATATTCAAATTTTAGGGTTTTTTTAATCAAGTCATGCGCTTTTAAAACTAGAATTAATTGAAGCAAATAATACTTACGTTTTGCTTCCTGGAGCTGCTTCATGAAATGACCTTATGTAAAATCATTTGGCAAAAAACTGACACCCTTTTCATTCATTCATTCATTCATTCATTCAACATATATTCATGGAGTATCCAATATGACCTAAGACACACACTACTCCTCAGCAAACAAAGGCAAGACAAGATTTTCCAGGTTGTTAGAGAAGCTGACCCCTTCAATCTAAAATTCTAGAGAGTAACTAAAAGGATATATTAAAATAAAATCTGTTTGCAGCATTTAGATTTGAGATCCAAAACCATAAATGTCCCTTGACCACCCAGGATGAGGGTGTTCTCAGGGAGAATAGTAGCAGAGTGTGAGGACGGAAGTGGGAATGAAAGAGGCAGAACTCTCCGTTGTTCCAGATGTAGACTGGAGACTATTTCATGATTAAAATAATGATTCAAGATGAAGAATGAGATGGATGTTAGTCTTGTTCATGAAACTAGAGGTGATTGGAAAATCATAGATTTAAGAGTTCCATAGTTTTATTAGAGTTTGTTGAGTATGAGATAACTGCAGATTATACTAAAATTGATCTAATGTAGTAGAAGTATACACACAATCAATTAAATGCAGTCAAAATTTAGGTCACCCTCTGCTTTTCAAGTTTGCTTTCTTATGTCAGTATGCAGAAACAAGGAAAAGAAGAAGAAAAGATAAGCAGAGGTAGCTAATATCTTCAGATCTTCATCATACTAGACAGAAAGATCTATTGCATTTTAGAGTTTGCAATACATTATACAAAACAGGCCAATTTATTATAACAAAGTCACCTGACCTGGTCTCAGTTCAAACACTGACATTGTATCAGACATTTTGAAACATGTACAAAAGGCATGCTGTCTTCAAGACATACTTAAAACCAAACAAAACAAAGCAGAGGTGTCCGTTTAAAGCAAACTTGGCTTCCTTTTAGACCTGATGCGAAAACCATCAGTGTGGTGGTTCTGCTCTATTTAATCTCTTGGTATTTACACACTGATTTCAACTGTACATTGTTTTCAGTTATTCAAACCCGCATACCAGAAGAACAACCCAAGATGAGAAGGAAAACAACTTCCATTAATAAAATGTTCAAATGAGCCTAATTTAAGCTTTTATATCCTTGGCAGCCAAGCTTCTTTTTCTTTTTTATTTTGTATCATTAATAATAGCAGTCAACACATTACAGTGCTTACAACACATTAGGCCTGTTCTAATGCTTTACTCAGATTAAATTGTCACAACCACCCACGAAGTAAGGACTGCAATCATTCGTGTTGCCGATAGATAAAGTAAGGCACAGCCAAGTTAAGTAACCAGCAAAAAGTTCCACAGAAACAAGTGGCAGAGGTAGGATCAAAACCTAGGTGGTATGATTTAGGAACATACTCTTAAACTCCTACATTACATTTCTTGTCTGCATTACAAATGGAATTTCCCTTGCTTTTCTTTAAAGTCAAAGGTTTGTTCTAATGAAAGCCATTAGAGAGTAAGGTATATTCCCTTTACTTATATGCTGTGCTAATTCATACTGCCCTTACCAAACTAAGCTAGTTGCCAGCCAGGAGTCACCAGGACTTCCTTCTTTTTCCAGTCATCTAATTAAAAAGCAGTAAATCAGAAAGTTAATAGAATTCATCTGCTGGGGAGGAAGTGGAGAAGAGAATGAAGGAGACTCCACCTCACAGCTGTTTCCTCCCAACTTTTCTGTGGCTCCAAAAAGCAAATAAGTGCCTGTCAGAGGATGATAAAGAGAAGGGTGACAACTGCACAGTCATCACTCTGGCAGTTTCACACTAAGAATATGTAATTATCCCCATGCCACAGACAAAATTTAACTCCAAGAGGAAAAGTAAAATGGCCAAGATAAAGAAGTCACAATGTAAGACCCACTGCTTACCTCCAAAACCCAGGCTCTTGCCATGCTCAGAATGGGAGAGGACAGTTCTGATAATATCTACAAATCATCTCATGGCACTTTCTCTCTGTAAACATGACATGAAAAATTTTCTACATTTCCTGACTGGCAATCTATTTTAGGAAGTGGCTTTATGAAGTTAACACTAGGAAAAATAAATTTAGCCAAAATTAGAACACTGTGAGTAATAACAGCCATATGGTTTATGTACACCTGTATTGACCTGAAATTCTCTTTTTTAAGTGTGTCTCAATGTGAATGTACTTGATTGGCAGATATTTTCACTTTAAATGTGGTCACTAATAATAGTCACTTAACATGCAACATGGCTATGTTTTTTGTCTCCAGGTTAATATACAATAACAAAGAGTTAGAAATATTCCTTAGAAAAAATAAGTAAGTAAAAAGCATCAATTTTATGTTTAACTAAGGCCTGCATTAGATTGTTGTGAAAAATAAATGGATAATATGTTTAAAGAATGTTTAGCACAATTTCTGGCAGATTACAAATAATCAGTAAGTGGTAGCAACTTTTACTAGGGAAACACGATAAAATATAAGTTTTTTTTTAAATGCAAAGCACTACTGACCACAAGTTCATTGCTACTTAAAATATTTTCATAATATTGTTAAAAATTTGAATAAGAAGTGTTAATAATGAAGTAGTACATATGTTTTTCATTTATTTTTAAACATCTATTTTAAAAGGTTTTATTGCCTAAACCTATTATATATATATATATATATATATATATATATATATATATATATAATTTACCATTAGACATTGATTAACCAGATTCTAAAGTAAGTAGCAAACAATTCTATGTAGTATTCTCAGGATAAAATAGTATCATTTTCTGCAATTTAAAATAGTTTCCATAGGTTCCAAAAAACATTTTTATGCCACCTTTTGTTCTCCAGGGCTGTGAATATGCAGGAAAATACTGATTTAAAAAGCAAAGATCCAGATTTATTTGTAAGCAAACTTATTCTTGTAATGTAATCACTAGAACTATAAGAATTACTGTGACCACACACATCCATCAAACCACCGTGGTTTGCAGGCTGTCTAAACCACTCTTGAAGAGAAAACAAGATTCTGTTGCATTTGTGACCTCTAGAGGCCAACATGAACGTGATATATTTTATTCATTCAACAGTGCCTCCAAATACAATCTTCAAGAGTTTAAGATTTATAAGCTTTAGAAAACTGAGCAAATTCAACAGAAGAAAGGTTCCATTTTAAATTGATACGTTGCCTTGCACTAACAACCACAAACCACAAATTGAAGTTGTAAATAATAATTTGAAAGACTCAGACATTTGGAGAAGCATTATGGAAAATTCAGACTTTGCCTGTTTCACAGTGGAGATGTCCAGACTAATTGCTCAGGCAGTGAACTCTTCATGATGAGGATGGACATGGAAAATGCACGCACTGGACCCTGGCATCAAAACTCAATTCTAGTGTTTGCTATGTATGTGTGTTCTGGAAAAGTTATTCACCAACTGGAGCCTCTATAAATTATCTATAAATTATCTATAAATTAAATTAGCATAATATACCCTGCTTTACCTGGTAGTCAGTAGATTAAGAGAGATAACATAATCTGAATGCATCTTAAAAGTGCCAAATAGTATATCGGTGACACAAGTCTGTATTTTTAGACATTTCTTTTACCTGTAAATGATATACCTTTTTTTTTTTACTACGTTGATAAAACCAAAACAACATATTGGTCCAATAATGTTTGCTTTAAGTTAAAAGAATCTTAAGGTAGGGTTTGTTACATTCCTCCTACATCGTGCTATTGCACATCAGCTCTGGTGACCCAAGGCAAAATCAAGTGTGGAGCAGGCAATTTGCCTGCCCAATTAAAAATAGGTATTTGTCATAAAATGAATATTATGATACAACCTTTGAAATATCAAGACATTTTGTCCCTTCTCAGTAAGATCAGCAGTGGGTGCCCAACCACTTACACATGTACACTGCTACTGTGTTTAGCATCTTTCTTCAAGGGTCAAATCTTCCAGACTCGCTTCATTTTCAGTGGGAGCAGAGTCTGTATTGTCTCAATTTGACACATTCATATGGTGCAGTTTTTAAACAGAAAAGGTCTAACAAAAGATGACTAAATTGCTGCTGCAAAGCTTCATTGTTCCCTCTTTATTCCCATAAATCAAAACCTAACTAGGGATACCTCCATTGTAACCCTTGTCCGTGTCACACACAGAACACCATAGGATGTATATAACTGACCACTGCAATTCTGTTGTCTCTAATCTCCATGTCTCAGGCCATAGATTATCAACTCTCTTGCATGCCTCATGACAATTTTTTGTGAAATCTTCACCATTCTCTTCAATTTTTTCTTATTATTCTCTCTTACTGTTGTCAACAACTGACTCCACTTTTATTTGACAAAGAAAATGAATTCTTTAAAACAGTCTTTAAACTTTCCACTATTCCGTTCACCAGTACTTCGGTATCTAAAACATTGTTTTATTCTTCCCCTCTGCTTCAGTGCATTAGTTTGTCCTCCACCTGAAATAAGCCCAAATGCCATATCATTTCCATGTGCTAACATTTATCTATGTTTCAGTCATCCAAATTTCAACTCCAACTGAAGGAAATCAGAAAATGGTAGTGGTTTTATTTTAATTTTGTGAAAATTAAGACCCTACATAATTAAATCAAGGCAAGTATAATGATTTTACAGTTATCAAACATGGCTCCTTCTCTATTCTCAAGAGAGGTTTCCACCTTCTGGTCCAAGACAATTACTGATGCCACCACTAACACATGTGAATTCTAGTCAACACATCATGCACCTACTTTCCTCCTGTTGACCAAAACCTAACCAGAAGATCCACCCAAATACAAGGAAAGCGAGAAACTTTACCTTGGTTGTAAAAGGTCATGAGTCCAACTAAATATCAGGGGAAGGAGTGAGTGAAAAAAAATAGTCTTCTCCTCCTTTCTCATGTTCTTTTTTTTTCTATTTTCTCTTCCTTGCATTTTCTAAACCCGCCTGTCTAGTTGATCTTTCCCTTTAACTCTTCAAACATTGTCCTAAACTCTAATGCTTTGCCTTTCTTCTGTGAAGTTTCTTGAAGATTTCACTTGCACTTTCTTCAAATGCTTGCTGCATTTACTTCTCAGTTTACTGCAGTCTGATATATGCCCCTGCTACGGGTTGAATTGTGTCTCCAAAAAAAGATATGCTGAAATCCTAATCCTCTGTACCTGTGAATATGATTTTATTTGGAAATACTGTTTTTTCAGATGTAGAAAAGTTAAGATAAAGTCACACCAGACCACGGCAAACCCTAAATGTAGTATCTAGTATCTCGTAAGAAGGCAACAGACATTCAGAGACAGTGCTATGTGACAATGGACACAGAAATTAAAATGATATATACAAGACTGCTAGCAAGAACCAGAAACTAGGAGAGAAACAAGAAAGCCTCCTTCCCTGCATCTTTCAGCAACAGTATGATGCTGGTATCTTGGTTTGGGATTATTAGGCTCTAGGACAGTGACAGGATTACTTTGTGAACTGAAGTAAAATAAGCCAACCACAGAAGAAAACAAAACAAAACAAAACATGATTCCCATTATGTGATGCACCTAAAATGCAAACTCAAAGAAATAGAGAGTAAAACTGTGGTCCCGGGGGTTGAGGAGAAGAAAACAGGGAGTTGCTCCTCAATGGGTAATAGTTTTAGTTCTGCAAGATGAACAAATTCTATAGATCTGCTATACAACTGTGCGTCTGTAGTTAACAGTGCTGCATTGTGCACTTAAAAATTTTTGAGGAACGCAGATCTCATATTATTTTTATCACAAATAAGTAAGTGAAATGTTTGTGGAAACAAAATGCATTTAACTCATTCTATCTTGCTCCCAAACTCCTGGCGAACTGAGTAACACAACATTTTAAAATCAAATTAAGTTATTTATTCACCAAACATTTGTTAAGTAACTATTATAGTCCAGATACTGTGCTAGGTACTAGGGAAAGAAGACTCAGCATCTGACCTAATGGAACGTGTATCTTTGTGGGGAAGTAATAATAATTACCCAAAGAAACACATGAGACAAAGAGTGTAAGACTTGGCATAAAGGAAATATATAGTTTCACTTATGGCCTTTATTAATATTTTTAAATGTTTTCCTCAATAACTGTTGTATTTTTAGAATGGTTTTGAGATTTGTGTAGATCACTTTTGCTATTATAAACCAAATTCTATAATGTATTACATTTTTAGTTGATTACTTGCATAAAAAATTCTGCTGGGTTTTTTTTTTTTTTACTATTGATTTGTGTTCAGCAAGCAAACCCTGCTTTTGCCTTTAATAGCTGATCTGTTGATTCTGTTGCATTTTCTATGTGAAAAGTAAATCCTCAGTACATACTGACAGTATTGCCTCTTCCCTTAGCATTTTCTTGCTTATTTCATTCACCTCTCGTATTTGATTAGCCAGGACATTCTGTCCATTGTCAAATAGAAAAGGTCATAGCAGTTGCCCTTGTTTGTTCTTAAAAGAAAGGCTTCTAGGGTTTCTCCATTGAGTAGGATGTTTGAAAATTCTTACCAGATCTACCACTTGGGCAACACAGTGTGTATTAATAAAGAAATTGAAAACTTCACATTGAGAAACAGTATTTCTTGCCAGTATGACACTGAGCTCCAAACTAAACTAAAAATGTGAACACATTTTTCCAGTTTAAAATACTTTTAATTGTGCTTTTACCTCCCAGGTTTTCTCATTTCTTTTGGACAAATTTTAACTAGGAGAGTAGAGGATAACAGTATTAATAGCTATCTGGAAAAAACAATTAATGTAATTTATAGTCTGAGCTACAGACACACAAGTTCTATACAACTATGTATGACATGTGTAATTAATGTAAATAGTTTTTACTGTTACATATTGTTTTAGCATTCACATTTTAAGAGAACATTGGTGCATTTAATGCTATCTCTATTTAGAAAGAAACTAATAATTTTATCTTGTTAAATATACTTTTTCCTATTAAATATGCATTATATACATGTTGGCTCATAGGATTGTTGTAATGGGAAAAATAACAATATTACAAGGTTTTGTGAGAATTATATGATCTAGTGATTACAGTGTTTTCAATGATACCTAACATTGAACTACTGTATTATTTCCCAAATTTCTTAAATCTCATGAAACCTATAGAGACAGACAAAGCCTTTCTGAGCACATGATTTTACTCATTGTACAAATGAGTAAAGTGAAGTCAAACTAACAGACAGAGCTTAATATTCAGTGGGCATACAATAGTACATTGTTACTTGGTATTAAAATGTTAAAATACTTCCACAACGGTTGGTAAAAAGTCACTGCCCAACCACACCACACACCACGTCCCCAGCTTCTCTGGAACTGGAAACATCTCACGATCCAGCAACTAAAAGGCAACTCCTGGGTAGCAGGAGTTGAGTACAGAATTGTTGGTGACTGTGAGTTCCAGATTACTGAGTGTCCTGGATATCAGCTTTATCATAAATTTCAGGCCTAAAGTTCAAACCCAGGCCTTAATGATTCCAAGTCCTAATTAACCTAATGGGTGAAATAATGAGGACGCCATGGGACCACAAGTCTAATACATAAGCTTCTCTTCAGTAAAAAATGTGAACAAATCCAGAAGGAGAAAAGAATATCAGTACTGCTTTGTGATTGATCATTAAATGAACCAAAGGATACGTTTTTAAAAGCTTAATGTATTAAAGGCAGAACATTAATCCTTTAAATATACATGCTATAATTTTATGAGGTACTTTTTATATTTTGCAGTAAAACTATGTTTTATGATAAACTGTAAAATTTTCATTGCTATGTTGGTTGTTTTGTCAAACTTTAGACACATTCTGCAAACACAGTCAGGCTCATAGTAGCAACCGTGTTTTGCTATACATCATAATTTTGAAAGTGTCACAATGTCAGCATGAAATTTCAGAGAAATTATAGAACACAAAACAAGATAAACATTACAATATCTTAAATTCCTAGTACTAAAAAGTTTTGAGGCTGGGGATTTAGCTCAGTGGTATAAGCGCCTGCCTGGTAGGCACAAGGTCGTGAGTTCAATCCTCCGTACCAAAAAAAAAAAAGAAAAAAGTTTTGAAATGTAATGTGTTCAAATATCCTACTTTACCTATAGAATAAAGTAGCTAAAACTAATTCAGAGACACTTGACTCCTACAAAACAATTAGCAATGTTGGCCAACCTCTTGTAGAAGTGAAATCTAAAAGAAAGTTGTCTCATGAAATAAAAATACCTATTACATCATTTTGAAAGAGTGTATAATAAGTAAATAAAGATAAACTAACATTTAAATATTCATCAGTGGCCTTGAATTTTAGGTTCCAAAGTCTGTAAAATAATAACTTGGGACATACAATATGATATTGAGAATTATACAATTCTCTACTATACTTTCTGGTTGCTTATATACCTATGATTTCCCTTGAAATTATAAATGTTCTCACTCGATTGAACAAGATGGCAGACTGGTAGGTAGCAGGAGAGAGACCCTCTCTGAGAGAGACACCTCAAATGGCAGAATAAAACACCCTAGAGAGACCCAAACAGATAGAGATGGACTCTCACAACTCAGGGAAAAACTAAACCGCAAAAAACCACTCGAATATGAGGTCCTGGGACTACCATCAGAGAAGCTAAGGTCAGCGAGCATGGCACCCTCCTCAAGACGCCTGAATTCCTGCCCAACCTGAGCAAGCGATCTGCACCGTAGCGACTGGCTTGAGCCACCAGAGCATGGAGCTGAACAGCCCTGCATCCAGCTCACCTGGACCAGCCCTGCGCTCGACCCTCCCGGAGGCACCGTGAATTCCCACCGCAACTGCGCTGAAGTCAGAGGTCGGGGAGTCCTGCAGTTCTCCGGACGGGCATCGGCACGTGGTGAGTGGTGGGAATGGGACCCTCCCATGGGAAAGGGGAAACCGACTGGGCGACATGTTGGATTTGGGCAGGAGAGCCCTAACTCCATAAGGAAGTGGCTTCAGCTGGTTGCTCCCCTCGCCGAGTGGATTGGTGGGATCTGCTTGGATTAGGCCGCACCCCTGGCAGGGAGACAGTGAGTCACTACAATAATACTTCCCTGAGATCAGTGCACGCTGACACAGTGAAGGCCTGCAACGGTTGACTGGCCTGGAGGGGAGGAGCTAGCGCACACTGCCCGTGGGTGAACTCTAATCTCTGATAACCTATTGAAGAGGGCTAAAGCTCCTAGCCTGCACCCTCTAGAGGAACCTTAAACAACAAGAAAAGGGTCTGGGCATTACACTGTACACTTGTATGGAAGGAACCAAAAACATGACGAAAGGGAGAAATAAGAAACAACTCCCAGCCCCCAACCCTGAGAACATTGATCTAGGAGAAGTAAATACAAAAGAGATTGAGGGCAGCAGTAATGCAACATCAAACACAGCATTAGCGGACATAAAGAGATATCTTCAGGACCTTGTAAGCGAGACCAAAACTGAAATATTAATTCAAATTAATCAAGAGATAAGTAGATTAATAAAAGAAGGGCTGGGCACCTCTCAAGAAGGCACAGACAGAAGAATGCAGGAACAAAAATGGAGAGAAAAACTTAATGAAGAATTCAGGAAAAACCTAGAATTCATGAAACAGATTCAAAGAGATTATCAGGAAACTAAAGACTCCATAGAAAGCTGGCAAAACTGCTTAAAAGAAACCAAAGATAGACTATCAAAAATTGAACACAGGCTTGCAATGTGGGGTCATGAAAGGGAAGATCTCTTAAAAATAACAAGGGAGCAGGCAGTAAA
>PVJX010040703.1:0-15063 GCA_004027295.1 Dolichotis patagonum | reverse complement strand
TGAATATGAGTCTATGAACTATGTCATTCGCAGAGAAATGTTAGCTAGCCAAAAAATGTCACTTGAACTTAACAACATTCTTCAGAATCTAATTAAAAATACACACCTTCAACTCACATTTGCTCGCACAGCTCTGTGAGGAGATGTACACAAAGAACACACATCCTTTCTTCTGCACAAAAGAAAAGTGGTCTTGCAAAGCAGATCATGGGCCAGCGTTTTGAGTTACAAGCCCTACTTTTGAGATTTCTGTTAGAAAGATAAGTCACCACGGCACCACGTTGCAGAGTCACAGAATGGGTTGCAAACTTGTTTACTTGTGTGACATTGTCTACTTGCTCAATGAAATCAATCTGTCACTTCAGGGGAGAATGACAACTGTGTTCAGGTTGGCAGCTAAAGTGGATGTATTGAAATTCAAAGTGGAATGGTGGGGGCGATGAGTGACCACTTGGATTTTTGACATGTTTCAGACATTAGCAGACTTTTTAGAAGCAGGCTGACCCAGGGCCTTCTTTCTTGCAGAGGTACACACTCACCTATCTCAGTTTCAAAAGAGTTTGAGTGCTACTTTCTAACCACTAAAGTCTCCCAAACCATGACAGAATAGATTTTTAACCTATATGTGAATAACACAGGTGAATTGATTTTGCCTGTGCTAGAAGAAGATCAACTACTTGAGATTGCAAATTATGGTGACCTAAAAGCTATGTTTGAAGCAACTTCAAATCTCCATACATTCTTGATTAAAGTCAAGGCAGAATATCCTGAGATTGCCATAAGAGCACCAAACTATAATCCTTAACAAGGACTACAAGATATATAGGTAGGTATCTCTCATGGGGAAAGGCCTTCAATATGGCTCTTACCTGCAGTGAGTCTACAAAGCAGGGTTTTCTGGTGACAGCAACCAAAATGAGATTATGGGCTAATCTGGGCACAAGCAACACAATTTGGGTGTCACCGTTTCCCATTTGCCCATGATGGGACCATCTAGTCACAGGAAAACCAACTCAGGACTCTCACTGATTCTGTATTACAGTAAGTTGCATAATTATTTCATTGTAAATTACAAGGTAATAGTAGCTCTTCTTATGCCTCAAATCTGTCTTCTTCTTCTGTTTCCACCCATGTGATTACACTGGACCTACTGAGATTATCATGTATGATGTCTCTATTTTATTTTATTTTTTAAATTTTATTTAAAGAGAAAAAAAAGCAAAACAAAAAAGGGTAGAAATAATACAGAATTTCAAAGAAAACATTAAAAAATCACTACTTGATAAATTACATATTGTCTTCTTAGAAATAGTTGTTCATGTTACAAAATTAAGGCATACAAAGTTAACAGACAGTGAAGCTATAAACAGTTCTGTTCAACGATCCAACAAAAACTTTGGTAATACAGTTATCAATCCCACACACTTAAACATACATGCAGTTATATACTTTAGAGCATTTTCTTTTCCTTCTTTTGCTTTTTAAGTACATTATCTGTTTAGTTATGCCATGTTTCATCTTGCTCAGTACCTTACTGATCTGTTTTGTTGTTGTTATTTCCTTTTTAATCACCTTACATAATTCTGTTTTTGTTTTTGAGTTTCTCCTCATCCATGTCACATGGATCAGCTTTGATGGAGTTGGGAGTTTTGTAAGGTATTTTGTTACCTTGTTTTCTCATGTTCTATTGTTTTATTTTTATTTAATTTTTATTAACTTGGAGGTAGTAATATACAACAAAACAGGATGGAATAAAGCCAATTGAGACAGTATAGTGAAACTGGCACAAAACATCACAGCAGGTCACCAGGACAACAATAATAGGCACCATTGTATATCTCGTTACCTTCACAATAGTTGTTCTTCTACTAGGTACAGCAAAATCAAAAGAAATACACAACATTATAGAACACATCAAAACAGAATATTGAACAGAGCAACACCATTAATCAGGACGAAGCAAAAGGGCAATAAAAATATCTGCCTTCAGAGATAGTAGAAGGAAACTCCCCCCAATTGCTGTACCACATATGGTCACCTCCTGAGAGATACCCAGATCCCTGGATCTCAATTGTTTGGGGGGGGGGATATATGGTATGTTTGATTCTAAGCCCGCACCCCGGTAGGCAGCAGGCTGATTGCTGGTTGACTCAGCACTCTAAGCTCCAACATGGCGCGGATCTCAGGAAACGCTGTTGCTTCTTGTTTCCCTGCCCTGGGGTGGCCCCGGCTTGCCAGACCACAGTCACTTACCAGGGCAGCAGGCTGGTTTCTGGTTGGCTCAGTGCCCTAAGTTCCAACATGGCCTGATGTCTCTATTTTAAGGTCAAATGATCAGTCAACTTTATTATATCTCCAGTGTGCCTTTTTCCTATACAGAATAAGATAATGTATTCACATCACTGGATTAAAACACAGAATCTTACTGGGACCATATTCTGCCAGGCATGCAAAGAAGCAGAAAAATACAAACCATTTTAAGTGAAAACTTATTTAATAGAAATAGACTAAAAATGACAAAATTGATGGAATTAGCATACAAGGATGCTAAAACAAATGTTTGCAAGGTGTATCCATTTTCTAAAAATGTCTCAAATTTATCTTTCTTTATAACAGAGTAGTATTCCCTTATGTGTAGATACTACATTTTCTTTATCCATTCATCTATTGATGGAACACACTGGTTGCTTCCAAGATTTAGCTATTATAAACTGTAATGCTGTAAACACCATAGTACAAAAAATGAACAAATTAAAAGATTGAAAAGAAGAATCGGGGAGATAGAGCTTTTGCAAATGAGAATAGAACCAAGAGACTAGGGGAGAGAGCAGGGAAAAGGATATAAAAAGATTTAAGATACACAAGACACATGGACCAACTGCCCATAATGAATTTAATCATGATATGTCACAAAGATGAACTAAAAAATATAATAATTAAAACAGTAAAAATCGAGAGATGGAGGCAAATGGGTGAAGCAGGGAAAGGAAATGAAAAGAATCAAGCTATGTTAAGTACATGTGTCCTCTCCCTGAGATGAATGTGAATATCTCATCCTGCCAATGTGTACTAATAAACAGAGCAAATATGCTGCCATGCTCCATATGTTCAAAAAGATAGAGGAAAACCTAAATACAATGAGAAAATGGAAGATATAAAATGAAACTTTTAGAGATGAAAAAGTCTAGTGGCTGAAATTAGAAATATACTGGATAAAACTAATCATAGATTAGATAGTGCAGAAGAAAAGACAGTGACCTTAAGACCTAGTAATACAAACTGTCCAAGATTAAACACATGGGAAGGTGGGGAAAAGCAGAAAAAATATACAGAGCTATGGGACAGTTCCAAGCAATGGGAGCCACAAACAGAAGAAAATTTTGAACAAATAATGATTGAAAGCTTTCCAAATCTGATGAAACAAACTCACAAATCCAAAAAGCTCAATGAACCTAAATCAGAAGAGACATGAAAACAGTACTCGAAGACATTGCAATTAAATGTGATCAAACAAAAGTGGTAAAATGAAAATCTTTCCTTTCATATGTCTTTGACTTTAGTTGTCAGGATAATGTTTGCTTCATAATACATTGAGAAATTTGCATTCCCTTTTTTCCTGAAAGAGTTTTAGTAGAAATGATGTTATTTTGCCTATAAATACCTGGTAAAGCTCATTAGTAAGCCCATGTGGGTCTGGAGTCTTCCTTATAGGAAACAATTCAATTTCTTTCATAGATACAGGGCTGTTCAGGATATCTATTTCCTCTCGGGTGATATTTCATAATTTGTCTTTGAAAGAATTTGTCTATTTTTCTATATGGTTAACTTTATGAGCACATAATTTTTTTTATAATATTCTCATTAGGTATTAACAATTTTAAAATTGGTGGGGATATCAACTCCATGATTATTGATACTGGTCATTTATATATTCTCTCTTTTTTCCTAATTAGTCTTTCTAGAGTTTAACAATTTCATAGATTTTTTTTTTTAAAGAAGAACCAATCTTTTGTTTCATTGATGTTTTCTATTGTTTTTATGTTGTATGTCTCATGGATTCCCCTTTAATGATTTTTCCCCCTTCTGCCTCCTTTGAATTTTATTCGTTCATGTTTTTTTCCAGTTTCTTTCTAGTGGAAGCTAAAATCATTGATTTGAGAACTTTCTCCCTTTTCCAGTATAAGTGTTTACTGCTATAAGCTTCTCTAAGCCTGCTTCAGCAATACCCTCCAAATTCTGATGTGCTCTCTTTTTGCAATGGGTTATTTTTAGAACAGTTTTAGATTTATAGAAGAATTGAGTAGTACACAGAGTTCCCATATACCCTGTACCTGGTTTTCCGTTATTCACATCTTACGTTACTATGCTTGCTACAATGATATTGATATGTTGTTAGATTTTCTTAGCATTCTGTAATGTCCTTTCTCTGTCTCAGGCTCCCATCCAGGACACCATATTGCATTTAAGTGTCATGTCTCCTCTGGCTCCTCAGGCTGTGACAGTTGCTCAGACAGTCCCTGTTTGTGCTGGCCTTGACAGTTTGGAGGCAGCCCCACTAATCTGTCAGGTGTGTGATGTTTTTCTCATGTCTCCACTGGGGTCATGCTTTTTGAGAGGAAGGCCAGAGCAGGAAAGTGTCGTCTTGTTCACTGCATATCAAAGCTATTGTTTTGCGTTGGATAATGTCCTCCCTCCCCAAAGATATGTTTATGTTTGAATCCTCAGTACCTCAGTGTGTGACTTCATTTGGAAATAGGGTCTGTTCAGAGCCACAGTAACCAAGTTAAAGGGAGATCATTAGAAATGAGATTGTCTGGCTGTCATCATCCAGTGGGACTGCTGTCCTTGTCACAGGGGAACATTGGGTGCCTTAACAGAGGGGTATTGTGAAGATACATAGGGAGAAGACAGCGAGTGACTAGGGTGGTGACTCACAGGAAGTGCCACAAATTGCGGGCAAGCACTGAAAACTCAAGAGTCAAAGAAAGTTTCTCACCTACAGCTGTCAGAGAGACCATGGTCTTGTTGATACCTTTTGAACTTCTGGCATCTAGAACTGGTGAGATGACAAATTCCTGTTGTTTTAAGCCACTAAGGCTTTGGTCCTTACAATAGCAGCCTAGGAAGCTGACATGGGTTCATCGTGTCTGTCCACACAGTGTGTGACAGCTACCACTGGCCGGGAGCGTCCAGCTGAGTTTGCCTCTTCAGGTCCCATAGTGACGTCATGCCAGAGAAACAAGAGAGCAGTGCAGAGGAGGTCCTGGGGGTCTCTGACCGTGGCAACACTGGTGTCTAAACTGTTGCTTGGGGGACAGTGCCATAGCTAGTGCACAGCTTACACAGCAACAGCGTGTCCTGTAAGTCAGGCACTGTGACAAACACGGGGCTCGCAGCCAGCTGCCCAGAGGCAGAGCCGTGCCGAGGTGAGAGGGGATTGGCAGCCAGGGCCTCCTTCCCCATAGGTGACAGGTACAACAAGAGATACTCAAGTGTTTCCTCTTAATACACAAATCTGAGTTAGAACCAGAGGCCAATTCCCTCTCGCTGGCCCAGAATTATGAGGGAGGGTTCAGGGGAGTCAATGTAGATGGAAGTTAAGAACCAGCTGCCTACATCTCCCTCCAAACAAACAGCCACATGGTGCAAGCTATCCAGAGCCCAAGGAAACAAACACTGGCAGAAACAAAGGCTAAAATAATGTCAAGGGGGTTGACAATTTTCTCCAGTATATTAGAATAGATCCTTTTACCCTGTATGTTCCATATGCTGTATTTATCCAACTGTTTACTGATAGACGGTAATTTTCCTGTATTTTTTTTACTATTGTAATACAGCTCTGAACATCTATGTCCCTATTATTGTTTTTTTTAAAAATCAGTAATTTTTTTCAATTTTTATTTTTTATGAGTGCATGTTTGAGCACACGATGAACACATTCCTCCCAGAAAGTTGGTGCATGTACATTACACACCTTAGTTCTTTTTATCCCTTATCCATTCCCCACTCCCTCCATCTCTGTCTTCTTCCCTTTCGTAAAAGATTTATCTCCCTATTTCCTGCATCTATTTTCCTGAAAATGACTCAGTCTATCCCTTATGACAGAGCAGTACTCCACAGTGTATAAATACCGTATTTTATGTATCCATTCATCTGTTGGTGAGCATACAGGCCATTTCCGTTATTTAGCTACTGTTAGCTGTGCTGCTGCAAGCATGGGTGTGCAAACATCACACTAATATGATGTCTTCAACTTTGGGGGGAAGACACCTAGAAGAAGAATAGCTAGGAATTTCTAGTTTTATTTTTCAGAGGACTCTCCATACTGATTTCCATAATGGTTTTGCTAGTTTACATTCCTACCAAAAATGTAAAATTGTTCCCTTTCCCCACAGCCTCACCAGCATTTGCTGTTATTTGACTTCTTGATGATGGCCATTTTTTTCTGGAGTAGGGTGGAATTTCAGTGTTGTTTTAATCTGCATTTTTCTAATGGCCAGAGTTGTTGAACATTTTTGTGTGTATTTACTGGCCATTTGTACTTCTTCTGAAAAGTGTCTATTCATTTCAGTCATCAATATTTTTTAATAAAAATCAAATAATTTAATTTACAGTGCTTACCATTTGCAGTTACAGTGTCCTACGGGCTTAGTAAATATTAACTTACTTACTACTCCATAGTCTATGAGCTAGGTACCATTACTCTCCCTTTAGAAGAGAAAATTGTGCTATGGACAAAACTTGCACCTATTATTTTCTGCAACTGTGCTAGAACATGGATTTCTGGAAGTGAAACTGCTGGGCCAGAGGGCAGGATCATTTTAAATTTTTGATACATACTGTTACTGGGTCTTCTGACTCAGAGACTGCAGGAATGAGACCAAGCCAAGCATTGCAAACTCATACACAGGGAAGACTTGAATCGGAGGGCTTCAGCTGATGGGAGCTAGCGCTGGTAAAGGGAATCAGGCTGCCCCCACAATATAGGGATCAATACGTTTTTATTGATTTTCTGGAGGGTGTAGAAGTCCACTTGGCCAGATTCGTGGCTCCAAAAGGTGTTTTGTACAAGAGTTGACCTGGTGGTTACAGTCCATTTGCCCCAGAAGCTGCTGAATTTCTGTGTAGCTGGCACCACATTCTGTGTATCACATCCCTATGATAGGACTGCTGAAAAAGCACAAGAGTAGAGGTAGGAAAAAAGAGATAAAGAAAAAGAAAACACTTATCAGCTCCAGTGGCATTCAGCCTGTCTACATACACAGCGGAGTAGAATCTCACCCAAAGGTTAGGGCAGCAAAGAGGACAGAGATGCCATGCTTTTCATCCCATCCCAGTCCCCATCAGGCATCTGCAGGACGAAGTGAAGAGTCTATGCTTTCAGCAAAAGCAGCTTTTAGATCTCTGAGAAGTAACCCAGGTAACTGTTACCATAACCCACACATCACAGGTGTTGTTACAGGAAAGAAGTGGGAGACTAATCACCTAAGACCCAGATGTGTGACCTCCAAAATTAGTGATCTTTTAAATCAATTAAGAGCAAGTGCAATTAGAGCATTTACTTAGGTCTTCCCTTGGTGATGACTACCTCATTTGATGCAAATATTCTGGTTTTGTGGTTTTATCAGGGTTTCATGATGGGTTTGTTGGAAAAGCATAAGGGCAGACAAGCAACATGCTAACCTACAAAGGGTGACAGTTTACTGTGCCCAGCAGTTTATTTTCCTGTTTCAATACTGCCAAATTACTCCTAAAAATTAGACAGTTTTACATTGACCAGCACCTACTTTCTCCCTTCCTCATCAATATAGGATGTCATCCTTTATTAATTTATCTTCTCTGAAAGGCAAGGAAGAGTGATTTCACTTTTGTTTGTTAAATTCATTTTTTTTTTTTTGTACTAGGGATTGAACTCTCCACCTCACACCTGCCAGGCTGGCAGTTATGCCACTCAGCTAAATCCCCAGCCCTTTCATTTTTTTTTTTTGCTTTTGTTTTGTTGATTTATTTTTTGAACCAAAGGTTATTTAGCACTGTGTTATTTAGTTTCCAAATACTTGCACCATTTCCACATATCTTTTTGTTATCAATCTCTAATTTAGCTTTATTGTGATGAAAGAACATGTTTTATATGACTTGAGGCATTTTAAATTAATTGTGACTTGTTTCACATCTCAGAATGTTGCCTATCTTGGAAACAGTCCGTGCACTTGAAAAGAGTTGGTATTGTGCGGTTGCTGGGTGGAGTGTTCTGTAAGTGTCATTCAGGTCCATTCTGTTGATAATGTTGTGAATGTCTGTTATGTTCTTAATAATTTTCTGCCTACTTGTCCTGCTTATTATGGAAAGAGGCATATTGACTATTGCAACTGTAATTGTGGATTTCTATATTTCTCCTAGTTTTAACAATTTTTGTTTCATTTATTTGGATGCTATTGTTAATAGCACAATGTTTTGTAATACTACTTAATTTACCATTAACAAAAATCTGAAATCTTTTGTATGTTATTAAAATAGTCACTGAAGTTTTCTTTTGGTTAGTGTTACTGTAGTATATCTTTTAAAATTCTTTTATTGTGGTCCTGTATCAAGGACAGCAGATTGCTGTAGCTGCTGGTTTCAAACAGGAGCCTAAAGAGAATTCTTTCTGTGGTCTGTTGACCATTTCAGAACTTTGGAAATGTAATGGTCAGTTCATCAGAAAGAAATAGCAGGTGAGTGTGGCAGACTTTTGGCAGCCTGCAGGAGAGAGACCCTGGCGTCTCGGGACCTGCACCATGCGGTGACTCAGGGTGCTGGGACAACAAGGAGCTCCTCCCGTCTCTGGGGGAGTGGCTATGAGCCTGCCTGCACTGCTGAGAATCAAACATCTCATGTCGTCCTGTCCCCCGTCCCGTGCCCCCCTCCCCCGCTCAGCAAGTGGGAGCTACGGAACTGGACATTTGTGAAAAGATTGACTATGTTATTTAGTATGAACTCTCCATATGCAAAGATATGGACAACCATTTGGAAGAAAACAGGAGACAATATGACAATGAAGATCTCTGGTTGTCTAGCTTTGAAATTTATGCTTTCTTATGTCCCATTCTGTTCTGTTTTGTTGTGTTTAATTTTACCCCCTTTAAAATAAAATTTTAAAATTCTTTTATTTTTAACATGATTGTGTTCATATAAAGTACATTTTGTTGTAGGCAGCAGATAATTTGGTTTTGATTTTTAACCTAGTCTAACAATTTCTGCCTTTTAATTGGAGTACTTAGACCATATATATTTAATGTAATTACAGTGGTACTTAGTTCAAAAACTTGACTCTTTTCATAATTCTGGTCACAAACTGAATTGGACAAAAACTGAATCAAATTCAATGGTTAGGTTCAATGCTGACCTTGTTGAGAAATTTGATTCAGTTCTCATCCTGTTTGGGTTATATCCAGAATAATGGAGAGAACTGAGTTTGTGAACTGAGGTACCAGTGCATTGGCATGGTTATATTTAAATCTATCATTTTGCTATTTATTTTCCAAGTGTTCTATCTGCTTTTTACTGTTTTTTGGATTCATTATTTTATGAGTTAATTTTATCTTTGACTAGTTTATTAGCTATGGTATAACTTTTTACTATTTTGTTTTAGTGTTTCCTTTATAGGGTATAGCTAATTCTTAACTTTTAGTCCACCTTCAAGCAATATCACAGTTCTATCTATATATCATCTATCAATTACCATCTATCTATCTTGCAATAGTGCACTACTATTTCTCCATTCCTGGACTTTATGCTATTATTGTAATATAGTTTGCATAATATGTGGTTATTATGCTGTTAAAATAGTTTATGATCTTTTAAAGATAGTCAAACACCATATGAAAAGGTTAAAGAAGAGTGCCTGTGTAAGTCACTTTCCCAATGCTGAGACAAAATGCCTGACACTTGCAGCTTAAAAGAAGACAAGTTTATTTTGGCTCAAGGTTTTGGTGCATTAAGCCATGGTCAGCTATCTCCAAGGCAGAAACAGCACGACAGGTGACATGGTGGAGGAAGCAGAGATAAGGGGAGGCAAAGATGAGAATACATCCTTCTAGATCATGCCCACAGTGACCTGTCATTTCCTATCAGGCCCCATCTCCAAGCATGAGACATTTGGGGGACTTTTTAAAAAATTATTATTAATTTTTTTGGTACCGGGGATTGAACTCACGACCTCCTGTTTGCCAAGCAGGCACTTAGGCCACTGAGTTAACCCCCAGCCCTTGGGGGACATTTTAAATCTAAACCATAATAATGTCACACTAATGCTTACACAAGACTAGGATGGTGCCTCCTCTTTTCATGCACCAGATTGGAAAAACCAAAAATTCATGGTGAGTTAGGTGGAGTATTCAAGAAGGTCTTACCTCTACCTCAATAGTGGAAAGTAATTAATCCTAGTAATACATAAGTTTCAAAATGTACAATAGATATGGTAAAAGTGAGAAACTGCTCAAAAGGAAAGAACAACCGGGATGGGGGAAAAGTGAAGATTTTATATATATATATATATATATATATATATATATATATATATATATATATACACAAGATAGATATATGCATATACAAGATAGATAATTATAATGCTAATCTCTGTTAGTTCTTCAAAAATAATGGTTTGTACTTTCATTGTTTGATCATTTTCCCATGCCTATATCTTGTAATCTGAGCAACTAGCTTGAAGATAACAATACACAATATATTAACCATTGTTAATCTCTTGTTATTTTGTTTTGAAATTCTGTATCACTGTTTTTATTCTTTTTTGTTTTAAAATTTTAAAAAGATATTCAAATAGTAAAAACATTAAAATATTTCGACTCAGGTCATTACCCTTTCCGGTGTTCTTTATTCTTTTGTGTAGATCACTTTTCCATCTGGTGTTATAGTTCTTCTGCCTTAAGGATATCTTTTGATATTTCTTGGAGTAGAAATTGCTAGTGTTGTATTCTTTCAGCATTTGAATGTCTGAATATGTCTTCTTTTTGTACTTTAAAAAAGATATTTTCATTATCCATGGAATTCTAGATTGACATTTTAAAAACATTTCTACATCCTTGTGGCTTTCACCATTCAGATCATAATCTTCAATATTTTACTAATTCCCCCCCCACACACACACTGTATGTAGTATCTTTTTTCTTCTAGCTGCTTTAAAGTCTTTTCTCCATCACTAGTTTTGAGCAGTGAGACTATGGTGTGACTTGGTGTTGTTTTCTTCATATTTCTTATACCTGGACTTTGTCAAGCTTCTTGGATTTGTGGATTAATTGGTTTTATCGAATCTGAAAGACTTTTGGCCCTTATGTCTACAAATTTTTTTCTGTTCCTTTCACTCCTTGCCTTCTTCTCCTTTGGAAGTTCTAATTCCTTACATATTAGGCCACTTGAAGTTTCATATAGTTCAATGAAGCTCTCGTCATTTTAAATAAGATATGTCTTTCTCTATGAGTTTCATGTTGCTATTGCTGTGCCTTTACATTAATTAATATTTTCTTTGCCATGTCTAATCTGTTATTAATCCCTTTCAGACTCCAGGAATTTTCATCTCAGATGCTGTAAATTTTCTTCTGTAGGTAGTCAAGTTGGTTTTTACAAAAACTGACCATGCATACTTTTTCTTAACTTTTTGAATGTATGGGATATACTTACCACAGCTGTTTCAGTGTCCCTGTCTGCCAGTTCTACCATCTGCTGTCAATTCTGAGTCTGTTTAGTTAATTGGTTACTCTTCACAATATGGATTATGTTTTCCTGCTTCTCTGTATGCCTAGAGATCTTTGGTTGGATGCTAGATGTGATAAATTTTACTTTATTAAGTCCTGGATTTTTAAATATTCCTATGAGTATTCTTATTTTTTCCCTCTTAAGAGTGTGTAGATAAATTATTTTGGACTTTGCTATTATGATGTTGGGCAAACCTTGAGTAACAACTTCTAGGGTTAATTATTTTGCACTAATGAAGTAGAGGTAAGACCTTCTTGAATACTCCACCCAACTCACCATGAATTTTTGGTTTTTCCAATCTGGTGCATGAAAAGAGGAGGCGCCATCCTAGTCTTGTGTAAGCATTAGTGTGACATTATTATGGTTTAGATTTAAAACATCCCCCAAATGTCTCATGCTTGGAGATGGGGCCTAATAGGAAATGACAGGTCACTGTGGGCATGACCTGGTAGGATGTATTCTCATCTTTGCCTCCCCTTATCTCTTTGCTTCCTCCATGTCACCTTTCGTGCTGTTTCTGCCTTGGAGATAGCTGGCCATGGCTTAATCCACCAAAACCTTGAGTCAAAATAAACTTTTCTTCTTTTAAGTTGCAAGTGTCAGGCATTTTTGTCCCAGCATTGGGAAAGTGACTAACACAGGCACTCTTCTTTAACCTTTTCACATTGTTTTCCCCCAACTGTTGACTGCTTCCTCATATGTGTGAGTACTGATCAGTACTGTGCTGAATATGGTGGGGGAGGGGTGCTGCCCAGTATCTAGGACTCACTCTCTGTGCCACATTCTCCTCTTTGTGTCCTGACTTGGGAATGCTAGCACCTTCCTCGCCCCAGATGGCCCGCACTCAGGGAGCCCTGCATGCTAAGCTGGACTTGCTCCTCCCTGTGCCAAAGCCTGCTTGGGGTGAGCTGCGGCAACTGAGGAGCTTGCCCGTCTCGTTTCCTGTTTCTCAGGGAGCATTCTCCTTTATTGTCTGATGTCCAATGTATATAAGGGCTGCTTTTTTTGTTTTAAATTTACTGTTTTGAATGGGAGTGCAAATCTGGTTCCTTTTACTCTTTCTTGGATTCATATTAACTATTTCAAGATAAAAATAATAATATGATTAGGATTCAAAAGATATGTAGAAGTAACATATGTGGCAACAGTACCCAAAGGAGAGGAGAAGAGAAATGAAAGTACATACTATTTATAGGGTTTTAACAGTGTAATGTATTGGTGTAATGCTACTTTAAGGTAGTCTGTGGTAAATTAAATGTATCTAATGCAAATCCTAAAACAACTAACAAAAAATAAAGCAAAGCTAATAAAAGGAATGGCGACAAGAAACTATATAGGGAACATAAGGAAAAAAAGCAGCAAAAGTGTAAATTTAAACCAGTGATATAAAGCTTAAAATGATCTACGCATTCCAATTAAAAAGGAGAACTTTTAAGAATATATGTTGTCTATCAGAAGTATATTTTATTCATAAAGACACAGCTAGGTTAAAAGTAAAAAGACTAAAAAATATGTACATTACAAACCTTAATCCAAAGACTGCTACTGTAGCTCTGTCATATGAAGCAGATTTCAGAGTCAGGAATCTGATCAAGAATAAAGAGAGTTGTTTTGTGATGATAAATGGGCCCATTAATCAAAAGGACCTTAAATCTTAAATGTGCATGCACAGAACATTAGAGCTTCAAAATAAACACAACAGCTAAAGATAGAACTAAAGAACAGGAAAATCTAGGGTTGCAGTTGGAAATCTCAACATTCTTCTCTCAGTAATTGAAAGGGCAAGTACAAAAAAGTCAGTAAGAATGGAAAAAAATTTACCAATACTTTCAATCAACTTCACCTAATTGACATTTATAGAACACTACACCCGTAACACTGGAATGCACATCATTTTTAAGCGCTTATAGAACATTTGCTCAGACAGAGCATATTCTGGACCATAAAATAAAACCAAGAAGACCTAAATCACACAAACTATGGTCAATGAACACAACAGAAATAAACTGGTAATCAATAACAGCAAGATAACTGAAAAATCCCGAAATAATTGGGAGCTAAATGACATACTTCTAAATAAACAATGGACTAAAAGGAAAAAACCACAAGGGAAATCAAAAGGTGTTTTGCACTGAAATAAAATGAAAAGGCATATGAAAATTTGTGGGATGGTCTCAAGCAGTGCTTAGAGGAAATTTATCAAGGAGGAAAAAAGAGCTTAAATCAATTTCGTGAAGTTTACCTCAAGAAGTTAGAAACAGAAAAGCAAATTAAATCAAAAGTAAATGGGACAAAAATAAGAGGGACAGGAGGATAACTTTTTTAAAAACAGCAAGGAAAGAGAGGATTTGCAGGGAAAGAGATAGGGAGATAGAGCAAGGAGGAGAAAGGAGAGAGAGAAAGAGAGAGAGAGAGAGAGAGGAAGAAGAAGAAGAAGAAGAAGAAGAAGAAGAAGAAGAAGAAGAAGAAGAAGAAGAAAGAAGAAGAAGAAGAAGAAGAAGAAGAAGAAGAAGAAGAAGAAGAAGAAGAAAGAAAGAAAGAAAAACTATGAACCCCAAAGATTGTTCTTTGAAAATATTGATAAAACTGACAAGCCTCTAGCCATATTAATGAGCAAAAAATAAAGGAGAGAAGAGATATAAATTGTCAAAATCAAGAATGAAAGAAGAACTGTCATAATAGGCTTTACAGATATTAGAAGGATAATAAACTGATTAATAAATAAATTGATCAATAAATGAGTCAATAAAATTTGACAACTTACGTGAAATGGACAAAAAAAATTGAAAGATACAAATAGTCAGTGTTTCATCCTGAGTCGCCATTTATTTTTAGTTGAGATATAATTCACAACTCTAATATAACATAAAATTTACCACCTTAAAATGCACATTTCAATGGTTTTAAGCTTACTAGAAGATTATAAAACTATCATTTATATCTGGTTCCAACATTTATGTCATCCTAAGAAAGAAAACCCATACCCATTAACAATTATTCCCCATTTCCTCTTTTTCTAATCCCTAATGTCACTAATCTGCTTCCTGTTTGATGGAAATTCTCAACATTCTATGGCAATGAAATTATTTTTTTTACTTTTTTTATTTTAAAAGGGAGTAAAATTAAACACAACAAAACAGAACAGAATGGGACATAAGAAAGCATAAATTTCAAAGCTAGACAACCAGAGATCTTCACTATCTGTCACATTGTCTCTTGTTTTCTTCCAAATGGTTGTCCTTTTCTTTGCATGTGGAGAGCTCATACTAAATAACATAGCCAATCTTTTCACAAGATGTGTAGTTCACT
>PVJX010040702.1:0-15053 GCA_004027295.1 Dolichotis patagonum | reverse complement strand
CCACGCTCACCCTCCGCCGTGCACACACACGGGCCACAGTTCCTTTGTGCACTCATCTGCTGGTGAGCTCCCCACTGCTCTGGGAACAGGGCCTCGATAAGCACGGGTGTGCCTGGTCCTTGTGCCCGCTGCGCTGACTGCTTTGGTGCGTGCCAAGGAGCCACTGGCTGGATCAGGCGTAGCTCTATCTGTAGGTGGCAGGTTTTTCCTCCTGTGCCAGTTTCCTTTGGCACTGGACAGCGCCCCCTTGTGTTTTCTTTTTTTGAGGTGTTGACCATTCGTTTATTTATTTTTTTTTTGGCGCTGGGTATCAAACAGGACAGGACCTCGTGCTTAGCACGCGGGCGCTCACGTCACTGAGCTGTATCTCTGGCCCCATCTTGTGTTCTTTTCGGAAAGCCAGTGTTCGCGCATGCGCAAAGGTGTCTCCAATCAGCTGTCAATATGTCATTCCGCCCTCCGCTTTAGCGCCACCCCTGTCCAGTTCAAGATAAAAGCCCGCGGTTTCTCCAGAGGCTTCTGGCGGCTGCAGGCATCTCTGGCAGCACGTGGGCCCTTAGCAGAGGCCCGTTGTTCTTCCTCTCTTTTCTGTCTTCTGCCTCACACCACAGGAAACCAAACAGTAGGGGTTTTGGATTTTTTTTTTTAAATTTCGTTCCCATGTGTTTTGTTTTTGAGGCAAGGTTTCCCTATGTAGTCCAGGCTGGCCTTGAACTCAGGAACCCTCCTGCCTCAGCTTCTGAGGGCACCATCTCCCTTACAGGGATGACAATCTGGGCCACCTCCCCTGGCCAGTTTTAGTTTGTCAAGGAGGCTTCGTACCGACCTGCATCCCGGCTTGTTAACAGCTTGGACACACTGCCCCGTCCCTGACGGTGGGTTCTGTGTTCTCGGTGGAGCCCTCAGCTGGGGACAGCTTCGGTCCCAGTGCAGTTGGGGTTCGCATTGCCGTGACAGCTTGGGGCAAGTGTTTGCTCATAGACTCAGTGTCCTTCATGGTTCGTTCACCCACTGCTTGGTCCGTCGGGCTGAGCATTTGGTGCTCCGCGTCTGCGTTCTGCGTCATCCCCGTGCTACTCGTCTCCCCCGTCCGGGTCACCTCCCGCCGCCTTTCGCTGTTTCCCTTGCTGTGTGGACACCGAACCGGAAGTGGACCAAGCACTGATGCGAGCTTGGTCCTCGGAATCACAGCTGCCGCACCTGTCTCTGGGGCCTCTGGAGCTGATGTTCATGCAGGGCAAGGCGTGGACCTGGGCTCCTCCCCCGGTGGGCGCCTCTCCCAGCACGGTGTGTTGGGCGCCGTCTGTACCCCATGTGGAACGCCGGCCCCTTTGTCCAGCACATGGACCTTTGGTGTGGGTCTGGTTCTGTGTCCTGTCTGTTCTTCAGTCCGAGTCTGTTTCGGGGCCGGGGCTATTTCGCTCACTGTGAGTGACAGGAAGAGCTAAGCTTTTCTGTCTGGAGCACAAACATCAGCAAGGGGCCTCTGGCCCACTGCTTGTTGTGCAGATAAATTGTTTCTGGTGTGACACTTGGTGATGAGCGGGGAGGCAGGGTGCAGTACTCACTAAGCAGACGTACCACTGCCAAGCTACGTCCTCAGCTTTCACCCAGACACCCTGCCCCAGGCTCCCTTAGAGGCCGTGCTACAGCCTTGACCCTGCTTGTCCCTGGGCCCAGAGCTGCAGAGGGGCCCCACTGGTCTTCTCGGCCAAGGGCTGAGAGTACAGGGCTGAGGTCCTGCTGCACTGGCCACCCACAGGGAGCTGGTAGGGAGCAGCCAGCACGGGGCAGGTTAGGTTGGGCAGGGACAGCTGCGGGGTAGGCATGGGGTGGCCAGGTGCCACAGGGACCTCTGCACATGCGCCTCAAGCCCAGGACCAGAAGCTGGGGGATGTGGGTCTCGGTGGTGGCTGCCCCTTACTCAGCCGAGCCAGCAGCTGATGGAGCCCTCGTCCTAGATCCGCACCATCGCCATCATCGCAGAGGGCATCCCCGAGGCACTCACACGGAAGCTGATCCAGACAGCAGAGCACAAGGGAGTGACCATCATCGGGCCCGCCACCGTGAGTGTCCCACTGCTGCTGCAGGGCTCCGGGACCCGGATGGCAAGCGGTTTGGGTTCTCAGTGTGGTTCTGCCTTCACGTAGCTTTGCCTTCGGTTTTTCCTTCAACTGTAAACCAGGGAAGAGGCCACAGGGGACCTTTTAGACCCAGAACCCCTCATGGGAGAAGAAACCGCTTAGTGTATGCTGTTGGTTTTCGAGGCAGGGTCTCCCTGTGTAATCCAGGGTGGTCCAAACGTGAGGTGCCCCTCCTGCCTCAGTCTCCTGAGTACTGGTATTACAGGCTGGTGCTGCCACTCTTGGCTTATTTCCTGGGTTTGAAAGTTCAAAAGTAAACATTCCAAGGAAGGTTGTTTTGTTTTGTTTTTGGTCTTTTTGCATGGTCTTGCCATGCAGTTCAGGCGGGCCTTGAGCTCACTTCGTAGCCCAGGCTGGCCTCTAACTCACAGTGACCCTCCTGCCTCAGCCTCCCAAGTGCAGGGGTTACAGGCATGAGCCACCACGCTCAACCTAACCTAGTAATCTTGAACAAACAAGCGAGGGCCCTGGTGCCCCCGTCCTGGGAGCATAACCCCTGGGAGGGAGGGAGGTGCCTGAGCTATGTGTGTGGGTCAGAGGCCGCAGTAAGGGCCCCTTCAGGTCCCGCAGTAAACAGGATGCAAGCCTGCCAGTGGGGCCCCAGAGGGCTGGGCAGAAGTGAGGACCCCTGTGACCCAGTGTCACCCACAGGTGGGGGGCATCAAGCCGGGCTGCTTCAAGATCGGGAACACGGGTGGGATGCTGGACAACATTCTGGCCTCCAAGCTATACCGGCCGGGCAGTGTGGCCTATGTGTCCCGCTCGGGCGGCATGTCCAACGAGCTCAACAACATCATCTCTCGGACCACCGACGGCGTCTACGAGGGCGTGGCGATCGGCGGGGACAGGTGAGTCCCCAGGTTCTCCCGCCGGCCTCGGGGCACAGCTCAGTTGTAGCACAGGAAGGTGCCTGTCTGTCTGTCTGCCCGCCTGTCTGTCTGGAAGTGCCTGGGGGACGCAGCTTTTGGCCAAGGTGTGGTGGAGCTGAATCCAGGGTGCACAGGCCAGCAGGTCCTCCTGTGTGGTACTTGGCCTTTGCCTACCTCCGTGCCCTCCATGTCCGGGCAGTGGTGATGGCACCCACGGCACGGACGTGGAGAGCTGATCAGGACCTCCTGTAAGGTGCCAGCACAGGGCCTGCACTTAGCTAGTGGGGCCACTGTTTTGTTTCTTGAGTCTTTTTTGAGACAGGGTCTCACTGTGTAGCCTAGGGTGGCCTTCAATTTATGGTGATCCTCCTGCTTCAGCCTCCTGAATGCTGGGGTGACGGGCGTATGCCAGCACACTCGGCTCAAGTGTTATTTTACTTAGCGGGAGCAGGGGCCTTCAGCATGTCCAGAGTGAGCCCACTGGGGAGACGGGCGTGTCCCTCCCACTGTCCCCTGAGGCAGCCCTGGCACAGTCCATCCCGACGTTGGGTAGGATCAGGGCTGCACTTGGGGCTGGTTTTGCTGCTGCATCACTGTCGGGTCCCCAGGGCTGTGGGAGGAAAGTCACCTGTACCCAGTGGCTTCCATTAAACTTACCCGCGGGCCTGGCAGGAGAGAGGGGCAGTGAGGGCCTATAGGGTGCAGCCAGCGGAGGGAAGGCTGGCAGGGCTGCAGGGCCCCTGGGTGCCTGACCAGGCCTTCCCCAGGGCTGTCTGAGTGTCCCCAGGCCACGTTAAATAGGAAACGTACGTGCTGTGGTAGTGGGCACAACTGTAATCCCAGCACTCAGGAGGCTGAGGCAGGAGGATCACTGTGTTCAAGGCCAGTCTGGGCAACATAGTAAGACATTGTCTGGAAACCTCGAAGGTCCCACTTTCCTGAGCAACCTGTGGGTGTATATGGAAACTGCCACATGGGTGCTTCTGGGGACGCCCCTGCCCTGAGCCCTGTGCCCTGCTGCCCACAGATACCCGGGCTCCACCTTCATGGACCACGTGCTGCGGTACCAGGACACCCCAGGAGTCAAGATGATCGTGGTGCTGGGTGAGGTGAGGCCTCCAGGAAGCCGCACTGGGCAGGGACCAGGCACGTGTGCCAGGCTCATGCCCTGTGTGGCCCCCAGCGTTGCAAGGCCATAGAAGAAAATCCTGGCTTTGTTTTCCTGTGGCACCATCCCTGAGCCCACAGCTGAGCCTCAGCCCAAGACAGTCACTGTTTCACTGTGTCCCTGCCCAGGGCCATGCCCCACACCTGCCCAACTACAGCGGCTGCAGTCAAAGCAGCCCTTGTCACAGTTTGCGAATGTCCCCAGGGTGTGCCCCTCCCCAGTGCTGTCCTAAGTCACCCACTCTGGGTCAGGACTGGGTGTCCCCTGCTGCTTGCCCCGGGTAACTCGGGGCCCCTGCATCACACCCCAGGCCACCCCAGAGTGGCTCTGCTGACTAGGCTCCTGGCCACACCCTTCCCTGCAGATCGGGGGCACCGAGGAGTACAAGATCTGCCGTGGCATCCAGGAGGGCCGCCTCACCAAGCCCGTGGTCTGCTGGTGCATCGGGACCTGCGCCACCATGTTCTCCTCTGAGGTACGGGCAGGCCCTGGGGCACCCCGGCCACAGTTTGGTCCATCTGGGGTGAGGCGAGCTGCTCACTGCTCACAGGGCCTGTGGGGCCTGCACAGGGAGACCCCATCTCATAAACAAGGCCTCAGGAGTGCTCTCAGGCCCTGGAGTTCTCTTCGCATCCAAGCGGCTGCCTGGCCTGGGGGAGGCGCTGGGCACCTGGGGTTGGAGGCCCTGGTCCTGGTTCTTGCCTGAGGGCATGCAGACAGCACCTGGCTCCCTATCTCACAGTTCCCTGTGGCCCTGGGCAGCAGGCTGAGGCAGGAGGGTCGTCATTCTGGGATCCACCATCAGGCTTTCCTTCTGGCTGCTGTGATCATAGATGCTGAGCAGCCTCCTGAGCATCTTTGTGCCTCAGTTTCCCCCTGGGAAGACTGATGCTGGACGTGGGGTTCACATGGGACACCTGAGCTGGCCGTCCCTGCCCGGTGTTGCTATTGTCTGGGGCCCGCATGGCGGCCTGTGACCCAGGTCCTTGTCCTCAGGTCCAGTTTGGCCACGCTGGAGCCTGTGCCAACCAAGCGTCTGAAACCGCAGTGGCCAAGAACCAGGCCCTGAAGGAGGCGGGCGTGTTTGTGCCGCGCAGCTTCGACGAGCTGGGCGAGATCATCCAGTGAGTGGCCCCCGAGTCCCCGCTGCCCTGCTTGCACCCCAGATGCAGCTTTCACCATGGCGAGCCCTCTGCTGCCCCCCAGGTCCGTGTATGAGGATCTCGTGGCCAGAGGTGTCATCGTGCCTGCCCAGGAAGTGCCGCCCCCAACCGTGCCCATGGACTACTCCTGGGCCAGGGTAGGTGCCGGGCTTCGAGGGGCCAGGGTGGGGGGGTCGGTCCGGTTCCGTTCCCAGCACCCAGGCCCTCTCAGGCAGTTCAGGTCATTGGTGACACCGTGCTGGCCTAGAGGGTCAGGGCCAGGGCCAGGCAGTGTCCCTCAGTGTACAGTAGGGGGTCCACTCCTCCTGGCCCGAGTGTGGCCCCGAAGTGAGCTTACCCTGTGGGTGGTGATGCACACCCTTCACCCCAGTACTTGGAGGCTGAGGCAGGAGGGTCAGAGTTTGAGGTCAGCCAGGGCTAGTTAGCAAGATGCTGTTTCATGCAAAGAAAAAACCAGGTTAAAGATCTGATGATGTGTTAGGGAAATGTGTAAACATGAAAAATTGGTTAAGCACACTTAGTATAAAGGAACTAAAGTGAAGCTGACTCCAGTTTTCCCCAGGTCCGTGTAGGTGGGTTGTGTGATGGCAGGTGTGAGGACACCAGCCCGCTCACCTGCTGGTGGGAGGGTCGCACACAGGTTCCTGGGCATCGGTGACGTGCACGAGTACTTACAGCCAAAGAAGTCTGAGTGCAGACAGCTGCCTCAGAAAGGCTTTCAGGTGACACAAGGGACGTTTGGAAGAATTTTGTATTTTTTTTTATTTTATTTTAAAAGGGAGTAAAATTAAACACAACAAAACATAACAGAATGGGACATAAGAAAGCATAAATGTCAAAGCTAGACAACCAGAGATCTTCACTATCTGTCATATTGTCTCTTGTTTTCTTCCAAATGGTTGTCCTCATCTTTGCATATGGAGAGCGCACACTAAATAACATAGCCAATCTTTTCACAAGATGTGTAGTTCACTGGCTCCCACTTGCTAGGCAGAGGGGAGGGAGAGGGGAGGACTGGGGACAGGACGACATGAGATATCATTCTCAGCCTACATGCCGGCAGGATTACAATCATCCCCCAGAGAGGGGAGGAGCTCCTTGTTCTCCCAGCACCCTGAGTCAACCTCACGGTGCAGGTCCCGATGCGCCAGGGTCTCTCTCCTTTGGGCCGCTGAAAGTCTGCCACACTCTCAGCTGCCCCCAGAGTGGGGGGAGTTCCTTGTTCTCCCAGCACCCCGAGTCAACCGCATGGTGCAGGTCCCGAGGTGTCAGGGTCTCTCCCCTGCAGGCTCCCTAAAGTCCGCCATACTCACCTGCTATTTCTTTCTGATGAATTGACCATTCCATTTCCAAAGTTCTGAAATGGCCAACAGACCACAGAAAGAATTCTCTTTAGGCTCCTGTTTGAAACCAGCAGCTACAGCGATCTGCTGGCCTTGCTTCAGGGCCAAAGAATTTTGTATTTTGAGACAGAGTCTCATTTCAGGTTGAGAGTCCAGGGTGGCCTTGAACTCAGTTTGCAGTCTAGGGATCCTTGCAGGGATCCTCCTGTCTCAGCCTGCCCAGTGATGGGATTACAGGCGTGTGCGCCCCCAGGCCAGCTCCAGGGATTTTTCTTGGACCCTATTGATGGTGTCATTAGTGGCCCACAGTCACTTTTGTTGGTAACGAGGTGGGTGCCGTGGGTTTCCACGTGCGTGTGGTCCTGTCAGGGGGCGCCCGACGTCCCTCCCAGGGAGAGACCTTGACCCACTGGGGTCCTGCAGCCCCATGCTCTGCCCTGTGTGCATGCAGGAGCTGGGTCTCATCCGCAAGCCCGCCTCCTTCATGACCAGCATCTGTGACGAGCGTGGCCAGGAGCTCATCTACGCCGGCATGCCCATCACAGAGGTCTTCAAGGAAGAGATGGGCATCGGCGGCGTGCTGGGCCTGCTCTGGTTCCAGCGGAGGTGGGCAGGGTGCTCTCGGCCTCGTGGGGGCTGGGCGCTGGGCACTGGGAGGTCTGAGGGCTGAGTGGGCCCTGAGTCTTCCCGGGGCAGCAGGGAACCCAGGAGAGGGGACGGGGGCTCCTCAGCAGTGTCCAGCAGTGTGTCTCCCCGTGGTCCCCTAAAGATGGACCGTAGTGTCCGAGCCGGAGGGCAGAGTGCCTGGGTTGGGGGACAGGTCGGGGATCTCTGCAGATGCAGGTCTCGCCTACCTTCCACCCAAATGGCGTCCTCCCGGTGCCCCATCCGCACCCGCACCCCACGTGGGCCTCCTGCCCACAGTCCCAGATCTGGTGGCCACCGCCTGTGGGAAAACCAGCTGTGCTGCCCTGGGCAGGCCAAGGCAGCACAGACCCAGGCCCAGTCCTGTCCCTGCCCCCACAGGCCACGCCCTCTGTCCGGTGGCGGGGGTTTGTTGGCCACGCCCACACCCACGCTCACCGCCTGCTCCTGCCGCCCCCAGGCTGCCCAAGTACGCCTGCCAGTTCATCGAGATGTGCCTGATGGTGACGGCCGACCACGGGCCCGCCGTGTCCGGGGCCCACAACACTATCATCTGCGCGCGGGCCGGGAAGGACCTGGTCTCCAGCCTCACCTCTGGGCTGCTCACCATTGTAAGCTTGGTTCCTGGGCGGGGGAGGGGAGGCGGGCACGGGGCTCTGGAAGAGCTTGGACGGGAAAACTGGGCAGGGCCGAGGGCCCCCCGGAGCCACCCTGAGCCTGGACTTCAGGGCAGGCCATGCTGCTCCTCCTCCCTAGGGGGATCGATTCGGGGGTGCCTTGGACGCAGCTGCCAAGATGTTCAGCAAAGCCTTCGACAGTGGCATGATCCCCATGGAGTTCGTGAACAAGATGAAGAAGGAGGGCAAGCTGATCATGGGCATCGGCCACCGTGTGAAATCGGTAAGTTGCAGGCGGTGGGCAGCACTGGCCAGGGGACACCGGGCCGTCACTGCCACCCTAGGCACAGAAGCCAAACCCAGGCCCCAGTCTTTGCTACCTCACCTGGGTCGGTGGTGGCAGGCTGCCTGTGTCACGAGAGGTCTGGAAGGTTCACCGTCGCTGCCTCTGTCTGGGCCAGGGATGTCCAGGTCTCCCTATTCTGGGCCAGCTTCATGCTGGCCCCAGAAGGCCCTGCCCATCTCAAGGCCCAGAGGGGAGATGAAACTTGGAGTTCCCTGGGGTGGGGTGGGGGCGGGATCTTACTCAGCTGCCTGGTCTGGCTCTAACTTGTAAGCCTCCTACTGCAGCCTCCAAAGTACCGGGATTGCGTGTGTGCGCCTCAGGCCTGACTCGGCTGTCAGTATGGTACCCAAAGGCAGGAAGTACAGGTCAGAGATGGGGGCCGCAGCCATCTGGGCCTGAGGGGACACCCCCAGACCGCTCCCTACAGGTTCCTTGGCTCTGTGGCCCCAGAAGTCTGCTGCACCCTGCACTGGTCCAGGCAGGGGATGTGACTGCCACTAATCAAGAGGGGTCACACAGGTGCCTGTTGTCCCTCACCTGGAAGGCTGAGGCGGGAGGCTTCCAAGCCTCAGGCCAGCTTGAGCTAGAGTTAAACCCTGTCTCAACAACACCACCAGTAATAGCCAAGACGGACAATCACGTGTGTGACCTGGCTGCTGCCGGTCAGGTTGGAACCGGAGGCCACTGGATGAGCAAGGACCAGGCAGCAGCCGCCAGGAAAGGCGGCCAGCTGCGGACCTGTTCCCAGCACTGTGCCTTCCTCCCTGGGGGCCCAGGCAGCCCATCTCCCCTGCCCCCCAACAGAGTGTAGGGTTCTCCCTGGGGCTGGAGGTGCCTGCCTGGCGTGCATCTGTAGTGAAGAGGCCCAGGGGACACACACAGCCTCGGGCAGTGCAGGCAGGGACGTGACCAGAACGATGGGTCTGATTCCAGATCAACAACCCGGACATGCGGGTGCAGATCCTGAAGGATTTCGTGCGGCAACACTTCCCAGCCCTGCCGCTGCTGGACTATGCCCTGCAGGTGGAGAAGATCACCACCTCCAAGGTACCAGGTTGGGACCCTGAAGGGCCCAGGGCCTGGGGAGCCTCAGGTGGGGGCAAGGTTTCTCACGGTGTCAAAGTGTCAAAGTTAATAGCTGGGTGTGGTGGCCCATGCCGTGAGAGCAGCACTCTGAGGCTGAGGCAGGAGGCTGCTGACAGTGGAGAAGCTGTGAGGGCAAAAAGTGAGGTGGTGATGACGCTCTACACCCCTTCCAGAAGCCAAACCTGATCCTGAACGTGGACGGCCTCATCGGCGTGGCATTCGTCGACATGCTCCGGAACTGCGGCTCCTTTACCCGGTCAGCACCGCGCTGCCTCGGCCTCAGCACTGGTTTCTTGGGGGGTGCAGTTTGAGACAGGGTCTTGCTGTGTGGCCCAAGCAGGCCTCCAAGTCGCAGAGATCCTCCTGCTTCAGCCTCTGAGTGCTGAGGTGACAGGCGTGTGCCACCACGCCTGGCCTCTGCTCTGATTCGCTCCCAGCGGTCAGAGCTGCCCGTGCTCCTGGCAGAGGGTTCAGGGAGTAATGAGATAGAGTCCTCCAGTCCTTGCATCCAGACAGAGCTGCTTCGGGGTGCAGTGGCACCCTCTGCTGGTGCGGGGTGGGGCTCCCCGGGCCTTGTCCAGCCCCTGCTGGCTGTTACAGGGAGGAAGCAGACGAGTACATCGACATCGGCGCTCTCAACGGCATCTTTGTGCTGGGCCGCAGCATGGGCTTCATCGGTAAGTCGCTGCCCCGCCATGGCCGCCGCAGGCTCCTCTGCATCCGGGCCTCTCATTCCTGGGAGCGACTCCATTCACCGCGCAGAGGGTGGAGTCTGACCGTTTGCTTTTGCCAAGTCTGGGACCGATCCCAATTTCCTGTTCCGCTTCTTTGTGTCTGTTTTACCCTTCTTTGAGGTAGGGTATGAGACAGAGACTGTGTAGTCCAGGCTGGCCCTGAACTCAGAGTGATCCTCCCGCCTCAGCCTCCCGAGTGCCGGGGTCATGGGGGCCCCGCCATGCTGCCTCCCACTACCTCATCGGCCACCTATGCCACCTCCCAGAGTCTTGGCACTGAGCTGTCCCCTTGCTTTCAGGTCACTACCTGGATCAGAAGCGGCTGAAGCAGGGGCTGTATCGCCACCCGTGGGATGACATCTCCTATGTCCTCCCGGAGCACATGAGCATGTAGGCAGGCTGCTGCCTCCCGGCAGAGACCCAGCATGAAGACAGCTGGCACTGCAGGAGGGGCCTCCGGAGGCCTGAGACCAAACCCCAGGCTGCAGCCATGCAGTCTTATGGAGTGGCTCACTGTTTTTTTATAAGCGTAGAAATCAAAGTCAAGCCAAATTGTGCGTTCGCTGTGCCGGCTGCTGTTATTTATTATGCGGAAGCGTCCACGACTTCTGTCCCAGGCACGCCCTCTCCTCCCGGGGGATCCTGATGTCGCTTTCTTTTTCCTGTTAGTGAGACGGTTTCCCCCAGGCAAGAAGCGCGAACAGAAATTCAGACTGCAGGGTGCTGGGGACCCCTGGTGTCTTACTGTCACCTCGCTTGCCTCCTTCCGGTCTAACGTGAAGAGCATCATATTAATCTGATCTCAAGGGTCTGTTTGTATGTTACATGTTCTGGGTTTGTTTAGGGTCCAGTGACATGCCCACATCAGTCTGCTGCTGGTGAGGGGACCATGGCCTCAGCCTCGGCCACTGTCAGGATGCGTGGAGTAGTGGTTTAAGGTGTGAAGTCTCGACACACCTCTGTTTCGGCAGAAGCACAATGCAGAAAGCTGTGAATCATTCTCTGCGTCCTCTGTCTACCCAGCTGCTTGTCTGTCGCTGCAGTGTGTGTCCCCGGGCTCCTCCCCAGCCCGTGGGTGTCTGTGACCCACAAGGATCCAGGCAGCTGCACCTCCGTCCGTCTCCATATTTTCATAGTTTGGTTTAAATAAACTATATAGTAACAGGAAAGCCTGCTGTGAGCCCACGTCATGTGTGTCTGTGCCTTGGTGTGATCCTTTGAGAGTCTGGGATGACAGGCGTGCCTTACCACACCCACAGTGACAAGTAGTTTTCAAGTGCCTTGTTCAGCTCTCAAAAAACTGAAAACACCAGTCTCCAAAAAAATACAAAATCCTTGTCTCTCCTCAATCTCTTATCTCCCCTTTACTCCATGAATAGTACCCACAGTGCACCCCATCCTCCACTGTCCACTCCAGGTCCTGCTGATGACCTCGTAACTTGCTGTCACTTGTTCACATAGACTGGTATCTCAAAAGCACATGAAATCAACCCACTCTTGCTTAAAACTCCAGATTGGCTTTTATCACTGTATTTTGATCAAGTAGGAAGCCAGGCCTTTGAACCTAGCCCTAGACAGGACGTTGCGCTCTGCATGAGCTTGTTTGCGGTGTCACCCCTGGGTGCTGCAGGATCCAAGAGTCCAGAGAGACCCTGGAGAAACAGGAGCACTGATTTATTTTAGGTGACTGCTGAGTCAGCAGGCTTGGGTCCAAAAGACTGAGCCTGGAGCAAGGAAAGGGCTCCAGGTGTGTGAAGGTTCAGGGCCTTGGTCACCAGGTGCACAGCCTCTGGGCGGAAAGGCCAGTCTGCTGGGGAGCAAGGGCAGTTCGTCCGGCTGTGGCAGCTTTGTGACTTAGCCTGGTCAGGCATAGCAGGGTGTTAATGGAAACAGGGACAAAAGTTATTTTTATTTGTATTAGAACAAAGAACAGGGAGGGAAAGTTTATAGGTAGGTGGTAGCGCGTTTTTTGGCAAAGGGATTATTTTTCCTTTTTTTTTGTTTTTTTGAGACAAGCTTTCACTGTGGTACCATGGACGGATTACATGCAAATTTAATTACTCTTCCATAGATTGGCCCCCCCAGAGAACTCCTTATGGGAAAAGACCAAGATTGGCATGAGATTTCCTTTTCAGGTTCCCGACCATACGGTGAGCTCAGAAGCCCTGTCTGATATTACACAAGCAGGCAGAGGCCTCAGTCCCCTCTTTCTAGACCTATTATCAGTGACAGGGCTGGACCCACACAGCACACTATTTTCATAGTTTGGTTTAAATAAACTACATAGTAACAGGAAAGCCTGCTGTGGGTGGAGTCAGCTTTCCATGGTGGACAGCTGCAGACTGGGCATCCCCAGCCAGCAAATGGAGGAAAAGTAAAAGTAGTACGCAGGGTCACAGGTACACGAGAGTAAGCATACGTGTTTATGACCCTCATGTGCAGCTGATGGCAGACAGTGGTGAGAAGTCGGCCCGCAGGTACTGACCATTACCTCCCCCACTGTATCGGGACTCAGTTCCTTTCCAAGGCCTCTGCAACAGTAACTATGAGCAGGATGCCTGGGCTTTGGCTTCTGGTCAGTCTAACAGAGCCTTGGTATCACTCAGCTGCTGCCCTCTTTGGCGGAGACCTTGGTTAAGAGAACTGGCCCTCTAACCAAGAGGATGCTTGGGTTCATTACTGCAGGGATTGCTTCCCCAGTTTTTTGTTGTTTTGCTTTTTGCAATTATTCTAGGCATTTATTTTACTACACTTCAAGCTTCAGAATATTGCAAAGCATCATTCTCCATCTCAGATGGGGTCTACAGGTCCACCTTTTTTGTTGCTACAGGATTCCATGGCTTACATGTAATTATTGGGTCCACATTTTTAGCTGTATGCCTCTTTCATCAATTGTACTATCACTTTACATCAAAACACCATTTTGGTTTTGAAGCAGCTGCTTGCTATTGACACTTCATAGATGTAGTATGATTATTCCTCTTATGTTTCCATTTACTGATGAGGCTCATGTTTTCTTAGTATAATCCAGTATTGTTGACGTCCAATCAGTAGGCCTCAGAACATACCTAAATGAGTCCCAGTCCAGAGTCTATAAAGCAAAAGCAAACTTTCATCTCCGTCCAGTGATCTTGGTGGAAGACCTCCAAATGATATAGGGGAACGAAACTCCCGATCTACTATGTCCGCAAGCTCACGTTCTCTAAAACTGAAGAATGAATTTTAGGAACAACAGAGGTGAAGAGTAGAATATATTTATTGAGAGAAAGAAAGCTTCTGTCTGAAGAGAGACAGAAGGGGACCCGAACAGGTTGCTTGCTTCCCCAGTTCTTTGGACCTGTGGCATTAGGACACTCAGTACACACTGCCCACTTCTTAGATAACTGGACAAAAACTGATGAGAGCTGGACACTTCAGTGAGATTGATACAAAGTTGCAAACCCAAGTGAGCACTCTAGAAACTGTGGATGGGAGATCAGATTAAAAGTTTACAATTACAACGGTCTAAAGTGTCACTATAATGTGACCCCTTTACCACATAACAAAGGCTGTGTCCTCAGGGAGTGGTCTAAAGGCATATACAAGCAGCAATGCATCAGAACACGACTGTGGCCGGTGCTCCTCAGAGACTAGTGTTCCCCATGTCCCCACAGCTACTTTTCATACCCAAATTAAAGACTGGGATAAGTTTGCTGATGCCTTAGAATAATTAAATCCATTTATTTATCTCAAGGCTCACTTTTGGTTTTATATCAGAATTTGTGTGCTCATTCTTTTTTTTTTTTTTTTTTTTTGGTTTGGTCTTTTTGAGGCAGGGTCTTGCTCTGCAGTTCACGCTGGCCTTGAGCTCACTTTGTAGCCCAGGTTGGTCTCAAACTCACAACGATCCTCCTGCCTCAGCCTCCTGAGTGCTGGGATTACAGGCGTGTGCCACCACGCCCAGCTTCTTTCTCTTGTTTATCTGTCATAGAGGATTCATGACCCAGAGATGCCTAGAGGCCATGCAACCATGACTGACCTTGCTCAACATTCTTCAAAGGACAAGGAAGGGAGAGACGAGGAAGGCAACCTGGGGCCTCTCCTTGAATGCAGGACAATTGCTGCACCACCGTTACCCCAAGGCTTGTTTCCGTACACTGATAGCGCAGAGGGGGCTATGCTCCTCCCTTCTCCCTGCAGTTGGCTCTCAGTGATGCGAATAAAGCCGGCTAAGGTGCTGATGTGTAATCCTGGAGGCCAGCCTGACGCCCTCCTGTGTCCTCACATGGTGCTCTCTGTAAAAGACTGAAAGAGGGATGGCAGAGCCACTCGGCTCCAGGAATGTCAGCTGGGTGTGAGCCTCACGCTAAGGGGCTAGGACTCTCCAGGGCACAAAAGTTTACGTATCAGAAACCGAAGCAACAGCCTCCTAAATTCATTCATAGGCTACCCCAGACTAGTCATGCAGACTGGTCTGTCTGCGTATCCCCATGCATATTACAGAGATGCTTTTCTCCCACCTGGCCAGCCAGCTCAAGTTACTCACGTAGTTCCCGCCATCTTCACTGTCACTGGTCCCTGAGCCACCCCCTTCTTCACAGGATAAAAATTCCTGGGAGAGGCCTTGGGCCAGGGCCTGTGTCCACACATCCTCGTGGGGATCAGGCTTAGGACCCCTTGGCTGCCCTTAACTTTGAATATGCCTTGGTGTCTTTACTCTCCATGGGTTGTATTGGAGGTGGTAGATTGGAATTAACTCGCTGGGATTCCGATACTGTTTCTATAGAATTACAAATACAACCTTCTGGATTAGGAGGTGAAGCAATAAAAGGCTTACAATGTTTGGATTACAATATATAATACTGGGATTTCAGTAAAACAAAGAACAGGGAGGGGGGCATTTATGAGTCGGTGACACAGGTTTTTTTTTTTCTTCTGATTTAATATCTTGCTTTTTTT
>PVJX010040701.1:0-15021 GCA_004027295.1 Dolichotis patagonum | reverse complement strand
ACACACCATGTACAAGTTATTCAGCTTAATTAATTACCAACCTTGGCCAGTTATCTCCTGTCATTATCCATACCCACTGGTCTTCATCGTCTGCATTATTTTGATGTAAATCATGGACATGCTTGCATCATATTATAAATTCTTGGATATCATGGCATCATACATATGATATGATTATAATTTATCCAGATTATATAAACACTTGGACATACATTCAGTGGCACAAACCGAAGGGCATGATTCACACTGTAGTTAATGTAGACCATGGCATGAGCGGTGTGTCCTCCAGGTAAGCAGTGGGACAGTGGTGGTGAGGAATGTGAACATGGAAAGGTTACATCACTTCTCATTCTAGTGTATTTTTGTCATAAAATAATACAGTCCATATGTTGATTGACTTTATAAATTTCAAGAAAGTCCAGATTTTTAATCACTGTGCACTTATCCAGGGCTAAGTCTTTTGTAGAACCCAGGAGACTCAAGTATGTATTCAAGTAAGGCTTTGAAAATGATAGAGGTCAGGGGTTGCAGGAAGAAGAAATTTCAGGAAAAAAAAGGGTGAATTCAAAACTGCAGTTCGTGGCCCTGAAGAAAGGCCAGCAGATCGCTGTAGCTGCTGGTTTCAAACAGGAACCTATTGAGAATTCTTTCTGTGGTCTGTTGGCCATTTCAGAACTTTGGAAATGGAATGGTCAATTCATCAGAAAGAAATAGCAGGTGAGTATGGCAGACTTTAGGGGGCCTGCAGGAGGGACACCCTGATGCCTCAGGACCTGCACCATGAGGCTGACTTGGGATGCCCTGAGAACAAGGAACTCCTCCCCTCTCTGGGTGGCGGCTGTGAGTGTGGCCGACTTTCAGCAGCCCTAAGGAGAGAGACCCTGGCGCATCGGGACCTGTACCGGCGGTTGACTTGGGGTGCCAGCAAAGCAAGGAACTCTTCCCATCTCTTGGGGGTGACTGTGATCCTGCCTGCGTGTGGGCTGAGAATCAGACATCTCATGTGTCCTGTCCCCCATCCTGTGTCCCCCCTCTCCGTCCCCCCTGCCTAGCAAGTGGGAGCCAGTGAACTACACATCTTGTGAAAAGATTGGCTATGTTATTTAGTATGAGCTCTCCATATGCAAAGATAAGGACAACCATTTGGAAGAAAACAAGAGACAGTATGACAGATAGTGAAGATCTCTGGTTGTCTAGCTTTGAAATTTATGCTTTCTTATGTCCCATTGTGTTCTGTTTTGTTGTGTTTAATTTTACTCCCTTTTAAAATAAAATAAAATAAAAAAAAAACTGCAGTTCATCCTTCCCAGGTCAATTTTGAGCAAAGGTCTTTTAGAATTGTTCAGTCAACACTGGTTTATAAACTGATCATGTTGTTGCCATTAACTCTTGGCTCCTTGAGTAGGCTCTTGGACCCTATATTTTGATTTCCCCAAGATACCATCACACATGAAATAGTAACCTCTAAATATGTCTTAGCTTGAGCAGGCCAAAGAGCTTTCTGTAGGACTTTTTCTAAAAATCAGCAATCATTTCTCCTTCTTTGCATTTTTCGTTTCTTTTACTTAGATGATCCTCTTTGTGGTAGGACTGTTAGATTCAGCCAGAATTCTCACCCATAAAGTTGGTAGCATAAATATGGGTAATATTTTCTACATAACTTTCAGTAGTGAAAAACTACGGTTGAGTAAGTAAAAGTAAATAGGCCTGTATCATGCATGAGGTTAGGAGACAAAAAACATTAATCTCAATTTAAAATGGTGAAAAGAGAAAATTATTATTATTGTTCTTTTAGGAGCATGGGCAGTATTTAGTTATACTGTTCTCCCAGTCATATTGAGCAAATAATCTTCCTTCTGCAATTCATGAATGCTATGAATGTCCCACTAATATAGAAACAGGCAAAGAGCAAGAAAAAATATTTCAGACACTGAAATTTCTGTAAGTGCCTATATCATTCTCATTATCTTTTCCATAATTTCCCTTCAGTGTTTCAACCATATATCCAATGCTTATTTTCAAATAATTCTTGTGCATATTAAATTTTAACACAATCCAGTTATGAAAGTCATAAATTCAGTTTTTAAAATCACTCTCTGATTGTATATTTCAATTTTTATTGGTCCACATTTTTTGGATGGAAATATTGTCCATTGTTTGTGACATTTTGAAACTCATTGTTGAATTTTATCTAGAATACCTCAATTAAATGGCTAACCTCCAATTCAAATAATATTCTTGCTCTACATCCTTATGTGATGGTATTTACTTAATTTTCCAGGTATGGAAGTCAAATCCAAAGCAAATCTCTCAATCAAGAATCACTGTTATTCACCTGGAAACACTGGTGATGACTAACTAATCCGTTGGCCATCGATGTTGTCTTACCGATTCTTTCATTTGGATTTTGTTTCTGATTTTTGCCAAACAGAAAAATATTAAGACATATTTTCAGCTTTTAAACGAAACAGAAGGATAAAGATTTTTCCATTCATTGTTGCATTGGTTGAATGTCGCCATGCCCTGTCATGTTACGTCTCTAAAAGCTACTCCAAGAGAAAACACAGACTCCATGGATCAGTTCTAGTCCATTTCTGAATTGTATGATAGGCTAGACAAACTTTACTTTGATACTTTGCCTCTAGGTTCACTAATTAAGGGCCTCTTGATTTATATCCTACACAGTCACGGAAAGGCTGTATTTTCAGGCCAAATGCCATTCTGTTTTACGATTCCAATTCTGCCCACTGGAAAAAATACTCACACAATTTCATTAATGTCATTATTTGGTTCCTCTGATTTATGAAGAAGGCTATGAATTCTTTCCAAATCAAATACTAACAATTAGGTGGGAATATTATTTTATCACACTGACCTCTGTTATCTATGGAAAAATCAAGTCTCACTATAAATGAGTTTTTACAGTTTTTTGCCTCTAAACTTCTAAGATGTTGCAGTGACTCAACAACCTCAATAAGTTTCCATTTGTATTAATGAACACACATGCACTCCAGTTTGCAGTGTGTGTGTGTGTGTGTGTATGTGTATGTGTTTTAGTTGCTTATTTCTATGAAGACACACAACATACGTTGGCTTTATTCAGAATTCAAGAATTCTATAGTAAATCTGACATCTTCTTGTAATTAAAGCTGTAATTGAAGTATGACTATTTCTGTTAAATCTTAACAGATTTTCCAAAAACAACTTAGTTCTACTCTATGCTATCTGCCTCTCTGACACTAAGCCTCAGACTAGTCATAGCGGAATGTTGTTTTTACCTACGTTGCCTTATTATATGGAATCATTTTTTGTCCTGTGGATTTGTTTTATTTATTGATGGTGATAATTTTTATTTAATCATGCCATATTCATCATTCAAGTGCATTATTTAGTCATCAAATGACTTACATTTATTTAGTCATTAAATGACTTATATTTACACACCAGTAAGCACCTTTTAAAATTCTTGTTAAAGATTCCTTTAAGGCTGATATTTAAATGGTAAAATTTTACATGCACTCCAAACTTACACTTTGTCACTGCCTGATTCAGGACCAGCCTGAGTTCTGCTTTCTGGAAAATCCTGAACATAGTCCCTCTGGTCCCCAGCCTCTGGTCGCTCCCTCCTTCACCTGTGCCTGCTGGAGTCTCACTTCCCTGCTTCATTCGTGTGCAGATAACAGAAAAGTGACAGCATGAGGGAAACTTCCTGTGAGAGAAATTTTGAAATTTTAAGCTAACGAGCAGCCTGATACCACATCGGGGTAATGTATGCTTATCCTTCACGCCACGTAGCTGGACTGCTAAAGCCACTCAGCCTTGGCTGGGTCCAGCCTCTTCTCATCCATAGCATGACTCAGGTCAGCCTGACTCTATCTGGGGCCATGGTCTGTGTTTTGCCACCTAAAAATGTGTCCTGCTTTTCTAACCATAGTTCAAGGATTTTCTACCTAGACACAGATGATGGCTTACCCAACCCAATGAGAACCCGCCGCCCTGTCAAGCCCTCTCCTGTGGATTGACTGTGTTGTTTGTATTTCCCCTCATTCTAAAAAAGGTTGGTGATGACATTTTCATGAAAGTAATTTATCAAAAGAATGAAGAAAAGGTAAGCAAAAAAGTTAAAACGACAATGTGTTTAATGCACTGCGAATATCTGTATGGTTTTTCCATTCATAATATCTAATCATTTTTAGAATTCTAGCATATTTTTGTAATTATAATTTGATTTCTTAATCTGTTTGATTAACTTGGTCCTGACAGATACAGGTTAATTTCAGAAGCTCTCATATTTCCTGAAGTTTGTTTGGTGAACATTTGCTTCTGTTCCCAAAAGTTGCAAGGCCAGGAGAATGATGTTTCTTTTCTGAGCTTTACTTCAGTCACAATATAATCTCAGTACCACTCATAATTGGCTGGTAGAACACTGTCCCTGTCATATGACAAGTTTCTTCACTCCACAGATCCATCACTCCAACTTTAAATTGCTTTGGGAATTGGGGAACAATTGTAAGTGTGGCGTAAAAATATTTACTGTTTCACATGTGTGTATTTGGGCATTATTTGGTGAACCGTATTTCCTTTTAGGAGGAAGGAACAATTTATCATTATAAAAGTGGGCACAGAATACTTTGAATCTATACCTTTTCATTCATAATTAAAACTGTCATTGAACATGAATTTTTTTGCAGTACTGAGGATTGGAATAGGGCCTTTGCCCTTAACCTCATTCCCAGTCCTTTTTTGTTTTTAATTTTAAAATAAGATCTTACAAAGTTGTTCAGGGTGAGGTTGAATTTATAATGTTGGTGTCCTGAGCCTTCCAGAGTGCTGGAATTATGGGCCTCCACTACCACACTCAGTTAAAATATGGATGTATAATAGGATATTTGTAGCACAGTTAGCAAAGCATTAGTATTCAATACACCTATGGTTTAATATGATCATCATTATAGTCTATACAGTGCTAATTAATGCATATAGCATTTTCATATGTTCTCTGAATTATTCTGAAAACAAATGTGTAAGATAGTTAACTATTTCTCACTCTATTTTGCTATATATTTGAAGAAAATGAATCCAAAATCTAGAACATGTTTTTTGCTTTCCTAGACTAACCTGATGCCATATAAACTCAAGTGACAGTTTGGTGACCCCATAAATTTATAGCTCATAACCTTCCAAGAAGGAAACTCATTCGCATTAAGAAAAAGTTACTTTTGTTTTAAATTGAGAGCTTGCTGAAAATGAACATTTTTGGCTAAGTAGTCCTACACTAGAATCCACAAACACTGCAAAGAAACTGCTTATGTACCTAGAAAGTCAACTTTTACCAATTCAGTCAGTGCTTATCTGTGATGAGCACTGGCTTAAGCCATAGTCGTACAGAGAGGAGCAAGAGACAGTTGCTCCCCCAGGACCCTGGCCATCTCACAGTGCACAAGGTAAGGAATTCAAAGTGCTTGCAGCAGACACAATTAAAGGCAACTAGACAGGTTTGGCTCAAAGAGGACTGAATCTGTAAGAGAATTTCTGTCTAGGAAGAGAAAGCTGAGAGAAGGAGACAGGAAGAGGAAGGAGTTGGGAACCTGTTATGTATCATTGTTACCATGGTCAGGAAGGGAAACACAACAGACTCCCTGACTCAAGAGCCTGATATGGCTACATTTGGTACATTGCCATGTCTCCGGGTAAGTCAGCATCTTCTTATATGTTCCTGATGGGGATCCTGAGAGGACTGTATCTAAACCATCCCTTGACCAGGTTATAAAGCCCACTTAAGGAGAATATTGATTTATTACAAGCAATATGAGGATAGAATGATTTTAATGAAAATGGCATTATCCAAGGGATATGACTCAATCTGACTGCCCTGCGCCTTCCTCTGTGATTAGAAGTTAGGTCACTGTAAGAGTGTTAAATGAATGCAGTTAAGTTTTCCCTTGTTGCTTTCAATGTATCTGTGGTGCTCAATGAACATTTTTTTGTTGATGTACAATTTCTGCACAGATTTTAATGCTGTAGACATGGAAACAGTAGAAAGAAAATGGATTTGCATTTTGCGTGTACTCGTTATCAGCCCTGTGACCTCAGCCAAGTGAACTAATTTCAAGCCTAGTAACTGACAAATAGGAATTTGTAGTATCGGGTACCAAGTGATTAAGTGTAAGTTAAAATTGCTCTAAGGCTCAATGTGCTCCTAGTTTGGGCATTCAATATTCTCTCATTTGTGCCTCTCTCCAAAGCTGAAAGATTGTGTTTGTTATTTGTTAATAAAATTATTTCTAAAGTAAGGCTCTCTTTGTATCATTGACTTCTCACTCCAAGACCTTACACAGCACAGAGAAATTTTGCACTTTCATCAGACAATTCACTGTGTTTAGCTAGAAATTGAATGGGAAAACCAGCGGTGATTATAAAAAGATGGTTTTTGTGTGCATCTGTCAGATGTAACTACTAATAATCTTATTGATCTAAATACACAAAGCCTTTCATAACATATCTGCTCAAAAAACACCACAAAATCTATGTAAACTTTGGATACAGCTAAAGTCACAGGCTCTAAGTGCTCTGCTGCGTTTTGTGTTCCCAACACAAAGCCTGTCCCCAGTGAGGAGAAGGGCCAGTCTCTGAGCCTGGCCTTTCCAGAAACGCTTTTCGCCATCTCTCCACAGGACTCTCCTTGTCTGAGGAGTCCCTTGTGTAAGAAACAGGTCCAGGCAACCAGCCTCTACAAGTTCCTTCACCTGTTCTCCCTGCAGGACATTCTGTTCCTTGTTTTTGTTCTAGACATGGTTATTTTTTTCCCCTGTCTGTTGAGATCTGGCCTAAGTCTGACTCTTTTTCAGAACTTTTTCTTGTGTCTCATTAGGTCCTTCTAAGAATACATGATGTAATTATATTTTATATCAAACTGTTCCGTGAATAGATATTTCTGTTTCCTTTACTCAATTGTGAACATTTTGATGGTGCTCAAAAAGGGTCATATGTTTTCCCTCTTTAATCGGCTTAGAACTGTTACCCTTTACCTGAGGCTATTAGTAATACTGTATACATACTAGTGCAGCATGAAGGATATTATTGGTTTTCTTCCAATAGTGTTTATTTTATGAAGAATACTAAAGACAAAATGTCCTGAAGCTTACAAGAAAACACAAATAATGATACAGTTGGTCATTTTTCAAGTTGTTATGGTAGGCTACATAACAACACAAAACAAAATCTATTTGGATCAGAAACATCTGAGTAATTTGTAATTAGATAAATCAATACCTTTTGTGCTGAAAGTGTGACTCTTTGAGAACCATTGTTTTATACTCTGAAAGTTTATTAAAAATACACATTCACCTGTCCTCAAGGCTAAGAAAGAATTTATATTTTACAAAAGAGCATCAGGTGATTTTTATGCATACAAAAGATTGAAAGACTAAAGCAGTGATTGTTCAAGCAATAAATTTCAATAGGCACTGAGGGGAAAGTAAGGCACAATAATAGATGGTACTGTAGTACAAACATCTCTAGACTGCATTGTAAGGAGCCATGGTTCCTGCTTCTCTAACTTACAGACTGAAACCACTATCCATCTATCAATGAATGCAGAATTTTGAATAGTCAGAAGACTCATTTGCTTTTCGTAAAGTCTAATATATTATATACACATATACACGAATATACTTAAGCCTTATTATTGTTTTCTCAGACTCCTTTTAAATAAAAATCACCACGAATAATCTTGAAGTCGCAGAACAAAACAAATGAAGAGAGAACACATATTGTTCTCCAAAGACTGTCTATTATATACATATAGACCTCGTTAATGCAATATTCTTATCATAGAAAATGCAATGTAAAAGTGCGCTGCTACTCTGAAATCAAGAATTAACTTTAGTTTTGAACAGATGTTAAATTGCAGTATATATATTTCAATTTGCTATGATCAAATGACTGACCAATAAAAATAAACAACTAACTGAAGAGAAAAACATCAGGATTTTATGTAGACAAGAAAATATGCATAAAAATCAAAAGCATTTTTAAAATTCTGAACATTTCTATTAAGTGTTGAATTTAAATCCATGTTATTTTTCTGCTTTTTCCACTGTTCTTACAATGCGTTTGACTAAATGAAAATCTTGAGTTTTGTTATCTGCAGTGTTCCAGGGATTTTAGAAAACTTAACTTGGAGTATTTTCAACAATAAGGAAGGATAATTCTGAATTTGTTTCTTCTCCTAGATATATTTTCACACATGAGAGATGGGGTACAGAACCTCTGTACCATTGTATCTTAGCCATGCTTTTGAAGATAATTGAAGGACAGAGCTTTAAATCACTTTCATACTAAAGTTAATGCTTATTTAAGATGTTTATTACATTAGTTACTTGACCATGAAAGCATTTTCTGTTGAATCCTCCTTTGATATATTGAAGGCTGGGACATGGATAAGATAAACCAGACATTTGAGGCAGAATTCATTCTTCAGGGACTCTCTGGTTACCCAAAACTTAAGATCATTTACTTTGCTGTGATTCTAGTCATGTACCTAGTGATTCTAACTGCAATGGTGTTCTGATCACAGTGAGCATCTCTGATTCTCGTTTTCACACTCCCATGTACTTCTTCCTGGGGAACCTCTCTTTCCTGGACATCTGCTATACATCTTCTTCTGTTCCATCAACCCTGGTGAGCTTAATCTCAAAGAGAAGAAACATTTCTTTTTCTGGGTGTGCAGTGCAGATGTTCATTGGATTTGCAATGGGGTCAACAGAATGCTTCTTCCTTGGCATGATGGCTTTTGACCGCTATGTGGTCATCTGCAACCCTCTGAGGTACCCCATCATCATGAGCAGGGGCGTATGTACACTGATGGCCTGTGTGTCCTGGTTCTATGGTGGAGTAAATTCCATTGTGCAAACATTTCTTGCCATGACATTAGCTTTTGGTAGGAATAACATTATCAATCACTTCTTATGTGAAATTTTATCTGTTCTCAAGATAGCTTGTGCTGGTATATCCCTCAACATTGATACCCTAAGCATTTCAAATATGGTTTTCCTGGTTCTTCCACTTGTGGTCATTTTTTTTTCTCCTATACCTTTATTCTCTACACCATCCTGTGAATGAACTCAGCCACAGGAAGACGCAAGGCCTTTCAACCTGCTCAGCTCACCTGACTGTAGTGATTATATTTTATGGCACCATTTTCTTTATGTATGCAAAACCCAAGTCTCAAGACCTTCTTGGGAAAGATAGTTCCCAAGCTACTGAAGTGCTTTTTTCTGTGTTTTATGGGGTAATGACTCCCATGCTGAATCCTATAATCTATACCTTGAGAAATAAGGATGTGAAAGCTGCTATGAAATACTTGCTGTGTCAAAAAACAGGTAACGACACCTAAATATTGACTTTAATGAGGAATTAAAGTACACACTCCACAATGTATAACAATCAGAACATCATGATGAAGTGGATCAAGATCTAAGCATTAAAGTGGAAACCCTAAATTTGTTGGAAGAGAAAATGGGTAGAAATCTTTCTACACAGATGTAGGCAGAAACTTCATGAACAAAATCCAGATTACACTAGAAATATGCAAAAAGAAGCAATAATGAGGATCTCATCTTAATAAAAAGGTTTTGCACAGCAAAAGAAATCATCAACAGAGTGAAAAGACAATCTGCACATTGGGAAACAATTTTAGCCATTTGTTCTTCAGAGAAAGGACAAATTCTATATCTAGAATTTGTTTAAAAATTGAAAAAAAAAACGTATCTTTCAAAAGGCCTGATCAAAAAAGGACATGTGAGATAAATATACATTTCTCAGATGAAGAAATACAAACAGCAAATAAATATATGAAAAAACATTCAACATCACTGGTCATTTGAGAGATATAAATTAAAACAATACTCAGATTCCATCTCACCCTGGAAAGAACAACTCCTGTGAAAAAATCAACTAAAACAAATGCTGGCCGTGCTGTGAGGAAAAAGGAACCCTTATCTACTGTTTGTGGGTATGTAGTCTGGCGCAACCACTGTGGAAATCAATGTGGAGATTCCTGAGAAAACTAGGATTTGAGGGCCCATTCGACTCCATTACTCTCCTTCTGGGTATTTTCCCAAAAGAATTAAAAACATTATACCACAGTGATATATATGCATCCATGTTTATAGCAGTGCAATTTGTAGTTGTTAAATCTTGAAAACAACCCAGATGCCCATCAACTGAGGAATAGATAAAAAAGATGTGGTGTTTTCATACAATGGAATAAGAGACCATAGTTGTAGTGAAATAAATCACACTCATATATGTAAACACTGTATTGTTTCCCTGGTGTAAGAAACTGAAAGAGTAAATAAGGACCAAAATGTACAAAAGACACTGTTAAATGGGAAGAAATTATTCAAAAAGAAAGAAGAAATAAGGTTGTGAAAGGGGAAAGGAAGGAAGGGAATGAAAAAAAATACAAGTGAGTTATACTATCAGTTTCTCTTGGTTCTTTGTAACATTCATTCCTATATCATTTGAAGAATTTTTTAATGACCATATCTTGTACTCTGAGTAACTGCTCTAAAGATAACAATATGCAATATATTATTGTTATTCTCTTACTACTTTGTTATGAAATTTTTTTCCATAAAATAAAAAATTGATCATATTTGTATCATAAATGTATAAACTTTTTATTTTTCATTAAAATATTTAAAGCCAGAATAAACTGATGCTATTTGATAATCATAAAGGCTCTTATTAGGAGAAAAAAAATTGGGGGAGAGAGATTACATAAAATTACATAAATATCAAACGAGTAGATTTAAAGTTTTAAAACTCATTCCTTCATTAACTCTGCTCACCTACAATCTCTGAGAACAAGGTTGCTATAAATCAGAGTCCAAGAATTTCTCATCTTTCAAAGATAATGAATTCCTTTAAAATCTTGTCCCTGAAATGAATGCTTTTGGTTAATTGTGGTACAAAGTGGAAAATATCACATATAAGGTTTCAGGTAGCAGTAATATAAATTCTGCCTTTTCAGAAACAACTTAGGTATATCAGAAAGTATTCACCCTTTCTAAATGATAGTTTCATTATTTTCAAAAAGAGTAAACTCTGCCCCCCATGGCATTGTAAAGATTCAGTACATCACACAAAATACCTATATAGTGCCAAGTTCATCATGTTTCCATCTACAGAGGATGCTGTTTGACTTTACCTATGGTCTCAGAATTTAGGAACTGACGATTTTGAATTGAAACAAAAGACACAAGGTTGGACCTTTCAGCTTTGCCAGCTATCAGTCTAGCATCTACCTCTAAGGTCTTTACATTAATTTTTATTATTTCACTAGAATATTTATATAAAGAAATCATCAACCAGTTACTATGGAAAGCCTAGAATGTATTTTTTTCTAATTCAAGTCAAATAAAGAGATGCCAAAGAGAGCTTTTTGAAATTTTGAGGCATCTACAGAGAAAGAGAAATGAACATATGTTTTGATGCTTGCTGAGCTGTGTCCCTCTAGATTTCACACTAGGACAGGAACTAGTCTAGAACTGAGCTGGAATGAGGATTCCAGAGCGAAAAATAATCAGACATTTTAAGGTTTGCCTGCAGTGTTTAATTTGATATTTCATAAAATCAACCAAGATGTTGTTTTACCATATCAAGAACAAAATTGTTAATAAAAGAGGTATTTAATACTATTATCTAATTTACTGGTCAACAAAGAACCACTTTGTGCAAAACCTGCCCCATAGACTCTCTTTTGGCCTCCTAAGCTAAGAATGATGTTTCCATTTTTGAACTGTGGAGGAAAGTAAAATAATAACACCTTGTGACACATAAAAATTACATAAATATCAAATGAGTAGATTTAAAGTTTTAAAACTCTTCATTTCTAAATAGTTACAGACTTGTAGAATTTTGTAAAGATAGTATATACTTTATCATGTGTTCTTATCCCATTTTCCTCCTGTTCTGATATATATTATGGTCATAAATATAAAAAATATGATTGGTTCAACACCATTAATTAGAGTTTGAAATTTTTTCAACTTTACTATTTTTAATTGTGCTTGTGCATGTGTACACTTACATGTGTGTATATTGGTCTGTGCTATTTAATCTCTTGGACATTTTTGTAGGCCCCTCTGTAAAAAAAGTAAAAATATGTGACTCTTCTATCACTACCAAGGAACTCCTTTTGACCACTTTGTGATGCTTAATTTTACTGTCAACTCTGTTAGGCTATGATTTCCAGGTGTTTGGGCTAACAAGGTTGTGAACATGTTCTTTAGATATGATTAACAGTTAAATCACTAAACTTGGAATATGGTGGACAATCCTTGATAACGTGGATAGACTTCACTCAGTAAAGTAAATTTCAAAGTATTTGCATCCATTGATAAATTTCAAACTATGCAAAGAAACTAATGAATATAAGCTACTTAATTGAAAAAGACCAACAAATGGCAGAAATAATGAAATGAGAGGACAAGGAATCTAAAAGAGCTATTATGATTTCAAGATATATGGTGAAAAATTTAAAGGAAAATAAATATATAATATGAGGAAGTGGAGGAAGTATTTTTAGAGGTTAATGATTAAGTGTATGAAATTTTTACTAGGTGGTCTTAGTAGTCAGGTAGAAATTGTAGAAGAAATGATTAGTGAAAATAAGATAATAACAAAAGAAAATATCCCAAATTAACCATCAAAAATAAAGAACTGAAAGTAAAACAAATAGAGCCTCAAAGAAGTTTAGAAACTATCAGATACTGTGACATACATATATTTGAAATTCCAAAGGAAGGACAAAAAGAGATGATGGATAAAATATTTGAAGAAATAAATTATTGAAAAATTTCCACATTTTATGACAACTACAAGTTCAAAGATATAAGACATTTGGGATAACAATAAATGTCAAGAAAATAACACAAAATATATTCATAGTGCTTAAAACTGCTAGTACCAGGCTGGTGATAAAACTCAGTGGCATAAGTGCCTGCCTGGCAAGTGCAAAGTCCTGAGTTTGATTTTTGGTACCAAGCAAACAAACAAACCCAAAAAACAAAAGATAAAAGACAAAAAACAAAAACTCTGAAACTAGTGATACCTACGTTTGCACTACATGTGCAAAAAACTTTTTTCAAAAATACATAATGCTACTTTACTTAATTATTTTACTTTTTGTAATTTTTATTTTAAAGAGAATAAAACCAAGCCAAAAAAAAAAAAAACCAGAGTAAAGCCAATCAAAATAAAACAGGGACTTCAAAACAAGGTAAGAAGAAATCAACAATGGTCACCATTTCTTATCTTTAAAATAGCTGCATAATCCTAGTTTAACTGTAAATTTTAAGTGTAACTGTAACTATTTTTTTATTTTTAAAGAGGGTGAAATTAAACATAACAAAAGAGAACAAAACAGATCATAAGATAACAATGTAAGAGACACATATTTCAAAGCAAGACAACCGGAGATCTTCATTGTCTATCATATTGTCTCTTATTTTCTTCCAAATAGTTGTCCATATCTTCACATACAATGAATTCATACAAAACAAAATAGTATAAAACTGATCAGAACAGGATAATGAAGGCATTTTAGGTCTTCAAGACCAGACTATAAGGAAGTCAACAATGACTGCCATAATGTCTCTCATTCTCTTCAAAATAGCTGTCCATACCTTCATTTATGTTGAAATTAAAAAAAACAAAACAGACTAAAATCACTCTGAACAAAGAATAATAGTATTGCTGGATTTCACGGCATGATGCTACAGAATCAGCACTGGGTACCTTAGTGTCTCTTTTTCTTCAAAGTACCTGTTCATTTCATTGTGCATTATATTATTGATTCTCATAAACTTTTTAGAAGTTGTACGCATGCATGAGTCTCTACATGTATAACTATCCTTTCTGTATTACAGGGAAAAACAAAACAAAACAAGACAAAACAAAACAAGTTCCTAGAAAAACACGAAATGAAAAAGTCATAAACAACAATAGCAAAGAGCCCAGAACACTGACAATATAAGCCTTCAAAACAAGGTGGTATGAGCATAACTAGGGTTGTTATTTTACATAATGATCTTCAAGAGTTCCTCAGATCACTATATAATAATATGCACAATTGTTCATATCCTATGAATGTTAACCATATTTTTCCAAGAACTCATAAGAGTTTGTAGCGCAATCATCTTGCTATACTGAGTGTGTTTATATAATTTTAGACATTTTTTCTTTTCCCTTCCTTTTTCTTTTTCCTCATTTTCCCTGAGACATTATTTTTTCTTCTTTAAGCAGATTCTTATCCTTTCACTGTAATTGTTGAGCTTTTTTTTAATCTTATATATTCTTACCATTTCTTACACTAGAGAGACTCTATGGTATTTACACGTAAGTTTGATTTATTTCACTTCTGAGTGTGGTCTTGAGTTGCATCCATTTACTTATAAATATCTTAATGTGATCATTCTTTATAGCAGAGTAATACTGCATTGTATAAAAATACCACATCTTTTTTATGCATTCCTCACTTGATGGGCACTTAGGTTGTTTCCAAGATCTGGCTATTACAAATTGTGCTGCTATAAACATGGGTGCACATATATCACTGTGGTATGGTGTTTCACTTCTTCTGGGAATATGCCTAGAAGTGGAATAGCTGGGTCAAATGGGACTTCCATACCCAGCTTTGCGAGGAATCTCCAGACTGACCTCCAAAGTGGTTGCACCAGTCTACACTCCCACCAACAATGCAGAAGTGTTCCTTTTTGCCCACAGCCTCTCCAGCATTTGTTGTTGGGAGTTTTTTCTATCCTGGCCATTCTTTCTGGAGTGAGATGGAATCTCAGTGTGGTTTTAATTTGCATTCCTCTAATGACTAATAATGATGAACATTTTTTCATGTATATATTTGCCATTTGAATTTCTTTATCTGAGAACTGTGTATTCATCTCCAATACCCATTTTTGGAATGGCTCTTTGAATTTTGGGAACCTTTTTTTTTTT
>PVJX010040700.1:0-15054 GCA_004027295.1 Dolichotis patagonum | reverse complement strand
GGACAGGCAGGGGGACCCTATTTGTAGGATGGGTATCCTTCAATATTGGGATCTGTGGCAGTGTGGGAGGAGGGCTACGGAGGGAAGCTGAGCTCAGATGCACCCCAAAAGGAGGTGGGGTAGAGGAACCTGGAAGATGAATGGATGGAGGGTAAATGATGCAGTGTTGGAGAGATTTAAAGTAGAAACTGAACTTAAAGTATGAACCTCTCCCATCTCTCCCAGCTGATCAGTAGAGGTTATATGGCCTGAATGAATTTTGTTCACTTTAAAAGTTTTATTTATGGAAATCAGTGTTCATTCTCAACAAACACTTACTGAAACCTGCTATGAAGCAGATTTTATTCCAGGCCCTGGTGACACAGGGGTGACCGAGGCAATAAATGAGCCTGCTTTCTTAGTCTTTGGCTTGAGTAGGGGAAAGCAGGCAATAAAGGCATCAACAAAAATAAACAAGATCGTTTCAGAGAGCACTGAGTTTCACGAAGACTAATAAAATAGTACATGTGCAGAGTAACAAAGGCTGGGAACAAACAGCAGGGTCCAGACAAGGAAGGGAAGCCTCTCCAGGATTTTTTCCAGTTTTTCTTTATCACAGATACAATTTCCATTAAATTTGTTATTTTAATCGATTTTAGGTATTCAGTGGCACTAAATACATTCGTAATGGTATAAAAGATTGCCACCACAGCTCTTTTCACCTTATAAAATGGAAACTCTACACCTATTAAACAATAACTTCTAGTCTCCTCTCCCCTAACCCCTAGCAACCATTGTTCTACTTTCTGTCTCTTAAGATTTTATCTACCCAAAATACTTCAGAAAAGCGCAATCCTATAGTATTTATCTCTTTCTGATGTGCTTATTTCACTTACGGTAAAGTCCCTGGGTCCCATCCATACTGCAGCACGTGTCACTGTGTGCTTCCCTTTAAGGTAAAATCATATTTGGCTTGATGTATATACCAAGGTCTGCTCGGGCACTTGTCCAGCCAGGAACTTGGGCTCTTTGGCATCTTGGCTATTTTGGATAATGCCACAAGAGTGTATAAATACCTTTTTGAGATCTTCCTTTCGGTTTTCAGATTCCCCAGAATCTTTCAGGAAGGAGTTTTAATATAGATTATTTATCATAAAATTGTTGGGAAAACTGAAGGAGCAAAGAGGAAGATTTTCTGCTCATGGGAGGCAAGCAGGAGACAGGGAGGAGGAGGATGGGGGAAGCCAAGTTTTCTCCAGGATTTGGTGGGGGGAGGGTGCGGCACCATCTGCAGATAGCAGATCTAGGTTCCTGCTCAGGGGCTGCAGTCTTCCACCTCTGGTTCTCCCCTGTGTGAAGGTGCTCTTATTCCTGGTTGAGGTAGCTTGGCTTGAAGTTCTGTAACAGAGAACCTGCTGCTGACTCCCTTCCACTCTCCACACAGCCTGCTGATGGTTGAAAATCCTCCAACACCCTATATACCACAAACCAAATGTTTTCTTTTCTTTCTCTAGAGAAATAAGACCAGAGAGTTGTTAGAGTCTGGAACACTAAGTGAAATGGAGTAGTTGGTGCCAGTCTACACATGGACCTAGCTTGTTTCCAGAGAGCCGACAGACAGATGTGACCACATTATCCTGCCTCAGATGTAAGATTACCATTGCCTTTCCAAATGCATGAACATAGACATGAATCCCAGACACTGATATCTGAGGGCATGCAAGTGAAAAAGACTGATTTAATCACATTAAATTATATGCATCTGTTATTTTGATAAATGCCATACTTTTAAAATGCAAGAATGGTTTCTGACAATGGAGAGGTGGTGTCCAGACATGATTTGTGAGTGTTTCCCTATTGGGAGTGCAGAATCAGGGATGCACTGGAGCCAGACATCAGGTCATGAGTTTTCAAGTTTGTAGGAAAAGTAGCATCATGGGAATAATATGCTGGGGAGGAAAGAAATGATGGTGAGACAAAAACTATGGCATTGCAGGAGCTCAGTGCTGGAGGAAATGAGAAGGGGTGGCTGGAGAAGCCACTGCAGGGGACCTGGTAGAAAAGAGGGCACAGGGCGGGGGGGCAGTTAGAGCCAAGAGTGAGTGACTAAGTGCCAGAAATGGAAACATCTGGAGGAGGACTTAGACATTCACTGGTGTGTGCAATGATGCTTGAGCAAATCTTAACTAGATCTTCCAGGGCACAGTGACTGTCTAACATCTGGGTTCACTCATCGCAAAAGGAAGAGAAACATTTGCAAGCTCCTTCTAATTAAAAGTTCTCTCTCCCCACTGCTTGCACCTGGCCTTTCCTATTTTTGTCCTATCTTTCATTCTTTTACATGTACGGTGTATTCTAGCCAAATTAGCACACAGGAAGCCCTCAGTCAGGTGTTGTTGCACTAATAAATAAGTTGGACTTCCTGTTCCTTTGCCACTGGTAGAGTTTAAGTTCCTGAAGCTCATATTTTGTTCCTGATCTGCACCTCTTTAGGTACTGTTCTTTCCTCCTGAAACACCTTCTGTGCCAGGTCCCCTTTCTAGTTCTCAGAATCTTACTCCTCCTTTATGGCCCCACTGAAAAGGAACTTTACTTTTTGACATCCTCTATGGTTCCCCTATCCTTCTTCACATTTCATAACATTTCTTTTGCTAGCCAGTATCTCCTAACCCTCATATGTCTAGAAATAAAGCAGTTTGTGGAGATGCTGATTTGGTCCCTAGTAGACTGGAAGCATGTGAAGGACAGCCACTAAGTCTTATTTTATTTGCCTTGAATCACCTGGCCCAGCATCTTGTGTATAGGGTTATGCAAATAAAAGTTTACTTTTCTTCTGCAAGTGCACTTATTAATGTGCCGACCCAAATCAGCTGGCATTGTGTTCCACCATGGTCTCCCCCTTCAACAGTGGGATGAGCCTCCAGCCAGCCCAGACCTTATACTTTGCTTATCATGGTACTTGCAGGACTGAGAATTTTCATACTCTGCTACCTTCCCCAATTCCTTTGCAGAAATCTACCTACCTACAAAGACTCACGCTGCACACAGGTGTGTGTAAACTGGCTCATACTGCCCATGGGTATGTGTAAATTAACTCACACACATGTTCATTTGCACACACATGAATCTTAATACACATTTTCTTTTTACACCCCCAAGCAGAGTCCTGATTGGTTGCTTTTTAAAAATCAGACTTATTGTGGTATGATATGCATATGCAAACCATATTATTTAGGGGTACATTTCTATGAATTTTAATAAACAGATGGTGTCATTGGGGTTCTCCAGGGGAAATGAACCACTAAAATCTACATGAAGAGCTGTATTCTAAGGAATTGAGTCATATGTTTGTGGTATGGAGCATTCAAAACCCACAGGGCAGGTCAACAGCCATGTATCTCCCAGTCAGGGGTAATTCTGTGGTCTTGAGGTAGAAATTTCCTGCTCTGGGAAACTTCAGTTTTGCTCAGTGACTTTCAACTGATTTGGTGAGGCACACCCACATTATTAAGAATAATAATCTTATTTAATATCAGTCAACTGATTGTTGGTATTAACCTGTAGTTGTGGTAACTTTCCATCATTCCAAAAAACTATCTCATGACTCTTCAAAGTGAATTCTCTTTAGTCCCACCATCCTCCCGTCACTCATCTGTCTTCCATCCTTATAGTTCCGTCTCTTCCAAGATATCATATGAATGGAACCAGGCTGTGTGCACTGTGGCTCCTTTTGCTTTGTATGATACATGTGAGACCCACTGGTATTGTTGCATAGATCACTAGTCCATTTGTCTTTGTCACTAGTATTCCCCTGAATGGAAGTACCATGGTTCTCAAGCACTTTTGTTAATGCGAGAAATATTATCTGTGGTATTTCTCTAAACTGAGCATGTTTCAGAAGTTTGAAAACATAGAGACATGTACATTGAAATAAAAAGTTGAGAAAGATTTCCTAAGCAAACCCACTGAGACATCGTTATGAAGAACATTCCCTTCATGCCCACACAAGCATTTTGGCCTTTAACAAATGATTTCATTAACATCTAGAGTCAAGACCATGGAAGATTCCAAAGTACCAGCCATTAGACTTTGATCATCAGCATCATTGATGTGGGTTCATGAACAACATAGGAATCCAAGCAGCCTAATTAATAAATTTGGAATTTTATTAGATGAGCTCAGGACCATTCACATATAGACCCCTGTTTCAGAGTCCCACTGAATGGCCCTAAATTGGAAAGTTACAGAGCTTTTAAAACAGAAAACCATAAAAAAAGACTTCCTGTTGGAAACAATTTAGCTAGAATCTTACATTAATTTTTGGTTGACAGCTGCATCCTGCTTCTTTGTTGAGCAGGTTAATTTTTCTCTTGTGGGTGTAGCTCATTCTGCTTTTCTCATGGGACTGTACTTGAGGTAATTTTTCACTCTTCTGGGTCAAATACAGGGCACAAGATGGTGTCAATTATGCCAAACTGCAACATCATGACACAGCAAACTATTTTAGCACTACTCCACTGTCATAAAGAGTTGAAGGATAAGCCATGAAACTGTATCAGGGAAGATCTGGATTCTTGAATTTCTTGTAAAGATGCTAAAGTCACAACACTAATAGTCAGAAATTGCAGTTAGTTAGAAATGACAGATCTACAAACTATGACTTAGGTTCAAACCGGCCTTTAATGAGAGTACATTTTATCCACATGACGTGATGCAGCAGATCTCCCCAGAATGTGTGCTCAAGGGGTCCTGTGAAACATACTATCTGGTCTGATCCAACTGGGCCCAACCCCTTTGTTCAGAATAGACCCTTAGGGTACCTGATGAAGCTCCTCCTCTGATGATGGTGTAGGGGTGGATCTTCCTTGATAGATGATCGAAGTTGGATGAAGATACAGCACTCAGCACTGCAGACACAGGAACACCAGCACTGTTGTGGTCTCCACACTGTCATCAATACCTTCATGTACTGCTGTGGAGATGGACAAATAACAGAAACAGTCAAATGATGTGATGAATCAGAAGAAGAAAGTAAGATGAAGTTTACAACATTTTATACAGTATGTTAGTTTTCTGTTGCTGTGACAAAAATGTCTGAGAAAATCAGACTTTTTCTCCTTTCAGAAAGGAGAAAAAGTTCCTTTGGGTTCATGCTTTCAGAGATCTCAGTACATGGCCCTGTTACCTAATTAGGACCTGTGGTGACACAGGACATTGTGGTTGGAGCACATGGCTGAAGAAGCTGCTTGCCTTAGCAAAGAAAGCAAAGAAAGATAGGAAAGGGGGATTCCAATATCCCTCCAAGGGGACCCTGCCAGGGGTCTCCTCCCACCAGAAGTACCTCCTACAGCTGACACCACCTCCAGGTGGCACCACAGGCTGACCACCAAGTCTTCATCCTGTGTGCCTTTGGGCAACATTTAAGATGCTGACTGTAACATATGGGTAACAAAGAAGTCCTCAGATCATTTTGAGAATTAGCAGGAAAGTATGACTCAGATGAAGGAACATGTACAGAGTCCTGATGGAAAGAGACACAGCTTATTTGACACTCTTAAAGGTTAGTGGATATAAAATACACTGAGAAATGATGAAAGGGACATGGGTCAGGTTCAGAGAGGCTGTCGGGTTACCATCAGCAGCTTGTGAGCCTTAGGAAGATGTTGGATTTCCTTCCATGAAAGGGGATGGTTTGGGTCAGATGACCTGATTCATGTTTTAAGGAGATTATTTTTGCTGTTCCAGGATAGAGAATTACAGTAGGACAGGACTGGGATGAGAGTTGTCAAATGTGTTTGCAAACATTCAGGTGAGAGATTACAGTGATGATAAGGACAAGAAGAGAAACAGACATAAGACAGAGTTGGGATTTTGGAGGAAACACAGACAGGCATTTTTATGGATCACATGCTGGGAGGAAAAGAAACGGAAGAAGCAGAAGCACTGTCAGATTTTGCCTTGACTGGTGAGCTAGAGGTTTGGCATGTAAGCCAATGACAAGGACCAGTTCCTTATCAATATCTGGGGTTCAACTAAGTAGAACCCCAGTATGAACTCTTGGAGTTCATATATGTAAACATGAATACTTGAAGATCTGGGGACACTTGAGATTGCCAAAAATAAAAGTGTCAGAGAACACCAAGGGGGCCCAGCAGAACCTGCCAAAAAACATAAAGGAGATAACCAAAAATGCTACAGCCAGTAAGAGGAGAGAAACATTGGGAGGATGTGGTGAGAAGGAAGTCAAGAGAGTATTGTGTCAAGAATGAGAGTCACTGTTGGGGTTGAATACTTGGACAGAATGATGAAAATCAATTGTATACTGCTTTTGGCAACATAGCAGGTATCACTGAGAGACCTCTTGCAAGGGCAGTGGGTGGCACTTCAGAGATAATAGGAATAGAGTAGGGAAGAAACCATGTACATGGGCAACTCCTCTGGAAGCTTTGCTGTAGTGTTTCAAAAGGAATTGGGAGTTCTCCTGGGACAGAGGGAGTTGGAAGTTTTGTCAATATAAACAGTGAGAAAAGAACCATTACTTGTAGACAGAAGCAGTGATCCAGAACAGGGCATGGATGATGCCAATGCCCTGGATAAGTCAGAGATGATGGTCATGGGCCTTGGGTAAAGCAGTGTGTCCCCACTGGGCTTGGAGAGAAGGAGGAGAAGGAGACACAGGTACTCTTGGTGTGCCTCTGGAAAGATGGCATTATCCAAGAAAAAATGAGATCTGTATGTCTGCAGGAGAGAGAAACTGAGAAGACACTGTTTAGAGAATTGAAAGGACAAATGTAGAAGGATTGATTGGCACTACTGATGGGGACATTTGTGATCGGATTTTAGGAATTTTCAGCAAGATGAATCATCCTGGTTGTGAGACTTTCTGGGGTCAGAGTCAGCAGTCCAGGTGAAAACACAAGAGGAGAGGAAGGGAGAATTCCTGTAGGGCTATTGCCTCCTAGGTGAGTTAGAAGCAAGAGTGAAAGAAGGTTGTCAAAATGATGGGCCATGGATTCTACACTGCACAGTGTAGGAAACAGAACCAAGGGAGGCACAAATGAATAGTGAGAATATAGCAGCTCTTAATGATTACCTGGATGATATCTCGATGCTGGGACGCTAAATCACAGTGGAAGTTTTCAGGTTAACAGAACACATTCTTATGCTATAAAACCACTGTGTGAGAACTTTACAATGTCATAACAGTTCCTCATTATAAACTGCCTTTAGCTGGCTCTCTTCTTGTAGGTTAGTCAGCCACTTAGGGAAGAATTGGAAACCTATGCTTCTGTTTAGAGCACAGAAGAGATGAGGGAAAATGGGTCATGGCATCCCAGTGGTGCGAATCCAATTATTGAGAAGGGGACACTCAGCTCCTGACAAGGAGCCTGTATCTGGAAACAGGTAGGTCAGAAAAGGAAGCCTGTTTCACAGCCTTAGTACTGTGATGGAGGTGTGGCTTCAAATTGTTGATTATATTTTAATGAGCAAACTAAACCTATCCTACATGGACCCTGGGAACCCACAATTGAGGCTTGATTTTAAATTGGTCATTATGACTTGAATTAGCAAAGTGGTTATATTTAACTCCAGCCACCTCCTCAGTTGTGTAGTTCTTAATGAACAGAACTAGTTTTCTAGAAATGCTGACCGACACATTGAAAAGAACATGAAAGACCTGGCCCTGAGTCTTTACTGTGCCACCAGTTGGCTGTGTTTTCTTGGAAAGTGGCTCAACTGTTGAGTCTTAATTCCCTGCTCTATGAAGCAAGACTGGCAATATTTACTTACATAATTATTCTAAGGAAAATAAATTATTCCAGGTTAAGAACAACTTTTCAAGTTTCAAAGCGTTATGCAGTGTTACTTTACTGAGAATGGATCCAGTCACAAGCAGATGTTTATGAAAGATTTCACATTTTCCTTTACCTCATTTTGATTCTGACTTGAGTATCCATCCACCTCTGAAAGGGCTGAAAATCTCACTTCAGACATTGTTCACCTGCCATCTCCTCCCATGCTGACAGTGAGTCAAGTGGCTTTGGTGTGACATCAGGTCCCATTGATTACTATGGAGGTACCACATGACTCTGTATTAGCCAGCTTTGCCATTTCGGAGACAACATTCCTGATGTGCATAACTTAAAGGAGGAGATAGTTTAGTCTCAGAGTTTTCCATCCATGATGGCTGGCTGTGAAGCAGAGGCATCATGTGGACAGTCACACTGGAGCAAAGTGGCTCCCTTCATGACTGGGAAGCAGGTCACACAGGAAGAGCAGCTCGAGATCTATTCCCTGCAAAGTCACACCTCTAAGGCTTCATCCTTCTCCAAGGCCTCACGCCCTAATAACACATTCAGCCAGCACCATCAGCAGACGGATCCGCTGGAGCATAGCACACCAAGATCCAGGTACCCCTTCAGGAGTTTCTTAGCCAATTGACAAGGTTAACTGAACCTGACTCTTCCAGGCCCAGCATCATCCAGGAGTTGTTTGGGTGAGGCTCAGTCTTTCTCGGGGAACTCTAGATCCATCTTTGCAGAGGAGTCCTGCAAAAGAGAAAGCTTAGGCCTGTTTGAGGCATTAAGCCACTTTCTCCCCCTCCTCAGAATAATCTTCTGTATTTTTTATGCCCTCAGAAAATTTAATTGCTGTGCTTGAATTCTGGAGCATGTCATTTTCTCAAACAGCTTCACTTTCCATGAATTTCAGAAAAATCATTCTCTGGAAGTATTTTTGCTTTCAATTCTACTAAAATCCCTAAGGCGAAGGAGTCCCAGGCACCTAGATACCCTTATAAAAAGTAGGATGAGAGCATGTAGAAAGGAAACTACTTTAATAAATTACATCCTATGATGCTTATTTGTGTTCATTTGCATGGGACGTTTGTGATCAGTCTGGTTGGATCGATTGCCCCATAAAGTGCCTGGCTAACAAGGGCTTGGGATGTTGTCAGTGGTGAACTTGCCAAGTATGAACAAGGCTGGAGTCCATCCCCACCAGAACAAAAAATAAAAAAGGTTGAGATATGTGTGAACATTTCATTTTATAAATGGAAGACTCTTTAAAAGAGCAAGTTCTGCATAGGAGACATGGGTGTAGACGCATTTGCTAATGCAAGCACTAGCTTTTCTCTCTGGACACATGATGGGGAGCAAGGCATATTTGTGGGGGGGTCAATACATATTAACTGAACATGTAAAACCAGCTTTTTCCAAGAATGGTAGGGGTCCAATGAAGTGAATTTCTTCTTGAGGTCCTGCTTGGCTGTATTCTGCAGAACAAGGTAATGGGACACTGTTGGGCTAACTGTAAGAGACAGTGGCTCATTCAGGGAAGCACAAAATTCTATCCCCACGCTGCATTCCTGAGCCTGCAGCAACAGAATGATAAAGCCTTCACTTAAGCACTGTCCTGCGTTCAGAGCTGTGATAAGGTGAGTGGAATGTATATGATTCATCAGCATAAAGGCTCTGAGAAAGAAGATGCTGGACACCGTCAAATGAGACATTTCCAGAATTAATGTGAAGTAAAGAAAATTCTTGCAAATTACCCAAAGGCAGAAACCATGACAGAGAAGCTAATTCTTTTTTTTTCTCTGCTTCCATGAAGGCTCACCCCACCACAGCCTCACCATTCTTGCCCTAACTTTCCAGACAAAAAGTTAGTTGAGCCACCACCCCACTCCCACCCTCCCCAGCTTCTGAGACACTTATATTGTATGTTTGAGTCCAGGGCAAGAGATACCAAAACTGATCAGTAACTGATGGCTAAAGTGACAAAGAATTGGACTCTAAATGCAAGCTAGTGATTTAGATTTGGGCATTCTAAATGTATTTGGGAATAATTCAATTTGCAAAGAAAGCAATGATGTACTTTATTTATAGTTCAAAAATCACAAAACATTCTTTTGACTCACTTGTTAAAATATAAGGTGGTATAAAATTAAGCTCAGCAGTATATTTTTCCAGGAATCCAAAGACAGTGTTACTGAGATAAGCCCCACTAAGGCCCAGACTGGTAAAGAAAATGGCCCAGGTAAAAGAGAACCTGACTTAAACCCAGGTTTGACTGGATGCTTTGTGATGACCAGGCATTTTAAGGATGTTTCAGAATGCTTCTTTATTTCCTTCCTCTTTTCCCTGTCCTTGTATTTAATCCACCAGATTTTTCAAAACTGTTTGCTAAAAGAATTAATCTCTGCCTTCCCTTATTACTCCTGAAATGAGGGTTAGAGTCATCCCAGCTGAGTTAGTTTTGAGAAATCCAGACCCATCAGGTCTACATCTTAAATTGACAGTTTTGTTCTCTAATCAACTTAATTCTTTATAGCTCAAAACACTTCAGTGGAACTAATGTGCTCATTTCAACTATGAGAAGATATTACTAAAAGAAATAGTTGTGAATGAAACAACTGACACATTTTCTGATACCCGCCAAACAGACCTGGAGTCAACTTCTAACTTGCTTTTTCTGACATGTGGTGTCAGGTAGAGGAAAGAGCACCAGCAGTTTCTGTGTGTCTGTGGTTTATCTATGACTCTTTGGCCTGACTGGCTGTCATTTTGTTCAGATCTTTAACACTTCTTTCTCCAGCTGAAGACTGGGCTGCTCTAGATCCTGTGGCATTTCACTAGCACCTCTCTCTACCATCCTAAAATCCTCTACCTTCCAATCATCAGCCCCCATTTTGCTGATCCCTACTTCTGAATCCTAGGTATCTTTTTCTCATGCTGGAGAAAAGTTAAACAATGTGTAGCTCCTCTGCTTCAGGACACTGCCCAACTGGAAGCGTGTAATGAATCAGAAATACTTTAATCATTTGTTGATCCTCAGGTATAATGATTTTTGTCCTCCACTTTATTTTAGCCACTAAATATCCAGAGACAAACCTTTAATAATAATTGTGCCCAATATCCACACTTCTAACCATCTGTACTTCCCAGGTTTTCAGCATATTATCTATATTCAGCCTGATCTAATATTTTTTATACTCCTAATAACAGTTCCTGAATATTAACATGATTTCTCTATTTAACCTCTGCATATCTTCATGTCTCTAGTTAACTTACTAGTCCATGAGTCATCATAATAGTTATTATTATACACACTCTCAAGAATGCACTTCTCTCAGTTGGAAAATACAAGCCTTGGTTAAATCTCTACCAAGTTATAGCATTTGCTTCAATCGACTAAAAGTGGATAAATTGGAGAAAAGAATAAAATCAAATAGCCTCATCTCACTTTAAATTCATGGCCAAAATCTTAAGTAGATTCCTATCTACTGTTTCCATTTTCCCAAGGATACTATGCTATTCATGCTTTCTCTTCTCAAACCCCCAGCTTCTCCTTCTATCTCACTCTTCTTTGTAGATCTGGGGTTAGAACTTGGTGCCTTGTGCATGCTAGGCAAACTCTCTACCATTGAGCTATGCCCTCAACTCCTGCCTCATTCTTAGATTTTATTTTAGAGTAAAATTCCCACTTCCCCTGCCTTTGAAGCACTGCATTGCCAACATCCTATTTAAATGGTGAATGACAAGAAAATTCCCTGTCTGGGGATCCATTATTTCTCAGGTACATGAGGAAGTTAGATGTATAGGTTTTACTTTTCTGCCTTGCACAATCACACTGAATTAACTTTTAAATGAGATGTAATCCAATTAAAAATAAAATTAAACTGTATTCAGTTATCTTCACAAAATTTTACAAATACGGACACTATCTAATTTCAAAATATTTTCATCGCTCACAAAGAACTCATATTGGTCAGATTTTTGTCACTGTGACTACATACCTGAGAAAGTCATCTTATCAGAAGGAGTGTTTGGTTTGACTCATGGTTTCAGAGGTGCAGTACATGATCACCTAGTTCCATCACTATAGTCCTGAGATGAAGCAGTGCATCATGATAGTAGGACTTGATATAGGAAAGTGGCCCACCTTACAGCAGCCAGAAAGCTAAAAGCAGGGAAAGGACCCAAAAGAAAGGGGTCAGGGATCAGATCTGAATGTCACACACTGAAGGTCCAGCCACATGCACCAAGAAGAGGACTTTACTAATATCCTGGACTTCACTCAGGCCAATTAAGTTAACAGTTAAGATTAACCATCGCACAAATCTTTTGTCCTTTACCACATTTCTCCATTGGCCTCTTAGCCTACCTTCTATTCTTTATGAATTATTATTGTGATGGTTGTTGTTGCAATCCTGGTGACTGAATTTATGGCTTCACACATACTAAGAAAGCACTCTACCACTGAGCTTCACCCCCAGCCTATGAACTATTCTTTATTCTGGAAATTTGATTTTAGAGAAATCTTTAATAAGTGCCTTTTTGTCACTGCTTCTTACATTCAGTATTATGTTTTCAATTTTCTTTCATGTTGTAACATGCATGTATCAGGACTTTATTACTTTTATGGATGAATTCTGCTATATAAGACACACTACATTCTTCCTGTGAATACAAGTAGGAGTGAAATTGCGAGCACTAAATCTATATTTAATATTTTCCAGTGGAACCACCTAATTTTACACACCATCAATGGTATATGAGGGTTCCATTCTATGTCTTCTACTATGCCTGGTGTTTTTCAACTCTGTTTATAATCATTCTAATAGGCATGAGTTTTTTGCATTGTAATCTTGATTTGCATTTCCTTAATGGCTAATGATAGTGAACACATGCTCATATTCTGGCTATGTGTGCATCCAAATCCTTTCTGCAATTTCTAGTTAAATTATTTGTCATTTATTATTTATTTATAAAACTTCTCTGTGTATTCTGGATTCTAGACTTGGCCATGACTTTCAGGTGTTTTATCATATTTCTGACTTATTGTTTTATTTTCTTGATGGTGTTCTTTGAAATACCAAGTGGTTTTATCCTGGTGAAGTCCAGTTTATGTGTTTTTAATTTTGTTGCTTGTGCTTTTGGTGCCATAGTTAAGAAATTCAGCTTAATCAAAAGTCACAAAGATTCGCATTCATTTTGAATCTGATTGATTTTTATTCTTACATCCTGCTTTCATGTTTTTGATACATTTTTGAGTTAGGTTTAGTATACAGTGTGAGGTTGACATTTGACTTTGTTCATGTACCTGTGACTATCTAGCTATTCCAACTTCACTGACTGAAAATTTTATTCTTCATCTCATTGAATTGTTTAGAACTATCATTTGAAGTTCTTGAAAACTAATTGATTGAAAATGTAAAAGCTCATTCTGGATTCTTGATTCTAATCTACTGATGAGTGTGTCTATCCATATATACATGTCACATTGCCTTTATTACTATAAATTTTAAGCAATTATTCTCTGTTCTTATTTTCAAATTATTTTGTCCACTCTAGATCTTTTACATTTTGGAGTTAGCTTATCAAATTATGCCAATTATTTGGATTTTCTTGGTAAAATTGACAAGTTTCTAAAAACAAAATTTAGCTAATGTGACTCAAGAAAAGATAATCTCCAAAAATCTGTAACATGATATTGAACCAGTAATTAAAAACCTCCAAACAAACTAAAGTCCAAAAGTACAAGGGTTACAAATGTATGGAAAAAACTTGGACTTTAATAGGAACTATTTTAAGTGTGTAAATAAATTTGTGAAGAAATGTTATCTTAATAATATTTTTAAGCCATAAAAAATAAAAAAGCTTTTTAGAACATGCATTGTGATTCCATCTTTCTTCACAATTTCATAGCATTCAATTTACTTTTAAATTTCTTTCTAAGCACTTACTCTTTCAGATACTACTGTAAATGGAATTTTCTGTTTTGCATTATTGCATGCTGGTGAATACAAATGCAGTCAATTTTGTATATTGATGTCACATCTTTCAACCTTGCCAGACAGAGACAGGTTGCCAGACAACCTTGCCAGAGAGATATACAGAGATGTATATCATCTCTGGTATTTGTGGAGTCTTGGCACTTTCCCTACTGTGTTTTACATGGTTTGAGTGTGTGTTCCAAGAGCTGTGTGTTGGGAGCTTAATCCTCATAGTGGTGGTGTTGGGAGGTGGGGGAACCTTTAATGGTGGGGCCTGGTGGGAAGTAATAATGTTATCGAGGGCACTGGCCTACGAGGAAATTGATACAGTTTTAAGAGGAGGGTTTTGTTCAGTGATGAACAGTAACCTCTCCCCAGTCTCTCTGTCTTGCTTCCTGCCTCACCCCATGATCTGCTCTTCCTGCAAATGTCCAGCCATGAAGTGATCTACCAGGAAATGCAGATAAGGATGCCCTAACAGAGGTGAGCTGATGTCTCTATGACCTTGAACCCCCAGGACTGTGACCTAAGTCACGTCTTTACACACAGCCTCACTTCAGCTACCTAGTCACAGTGATGGAAGCTATATACAACAGCATGTCATCTGCATAGAAGTAATTTCACTTTTTCTAATCTGGGTGACTTTATTATCTTTCCTCCCTTGATTGCTACAGTTAGGACCTCCAATAAATAGAAAACAGATATTTTAGTATGATTTTGGCTAAAATGTAAGTAGAAGAAATCCTCCATTCATTCATTACTAAGTGATGTTATCTGTGTGTTTTAGTAGTTGCCCTTAGGCTGAGGAAGTTCTCTTCTATTTCAGATTTGCTAGTTGACATGAAAGAGTATTGTATTTGTGAAATGCTTATTCTTTTTCTGATGTGATATTTGTTCTTAATTCTTTTTTGTAGAATTTAATAAAATTTCTTATTGTATAAATAAACTAAGTATGTTGTCTCCACTTCCTCACAGCAGTCATGGTCTCTGATGAGAAATCAGCTGTTAGTGTATTCAAGAATCTCCTGTGCATACTGACTCCCTTTTCTACTATTACTTCTAAGAGTTCTATGTACTTCTATGGTTTTATGTTAATTGTCTTAGTTACTTTTCTTGTTGAGACAAATTACCTGACACCCAACTTTAAAGAGGAATGGACTATTGTAGCTCAGAGTTTGTATAGGTTTCAGTTCATAGTTGGCTGGCTCCAAGGCAGGGTGGCATGGCAGATGGGTATCACAGAAGAGAAACAGTCCATGACTGGCAGAAAGTAGCAAAGCTGCAAAATAAAAAAAAAA
>PVJX010040699.1:0-15057 GCA_004027295.1 Dolichotis patagonum | reverse complement strand
CCCCACATGGTCATCTCAATAGATGCAGAAAAAGCTTTCAATAAAGTCCAACACATGTTCATGATAAAAACCCTTTAGAAACTCAGAATACACAGCGTCTACCTCAATCTAATAAAGGCCAATTATGACAAACCAACAGCCAACATAAATAAAATGGACAAAAACGGAAAGCTTTCACTTTAAAATCAAGAACAAGACAAGGATATCCACTATCACCACTCCTATTCAATATAGTTCTGGAAACACTAGCCAGGGCAATCAGACAAGAGACAGAAATAAATGGAATAAAAATAGGAAAGGAAGAAGTTAAATTACCACTATTTGCAGATAACATGATACTCTATATAGAAGACCTAAAAAGCCCCATTATAAGACTAGTAGAGGTAATAAACAAATTCAGCATTGTAGCTGGCTACAAAGTCAATGCTCAAAAATCAAGAGCATTCCTATACACAACAAGAAACTCACCGATAGAGAATTAATGGAAATATTACCCTTCATAATAACATCGAAAAAAATGAAATACTTAGGAATCAACCTAAGAATGTAAAAGACCTATATGCTGAAAATTATGCTACGCTAAAAAAGGAGATTGAAGAGGATATTAGAAAGTGGAAGGATATTCCTTGATCTTGGCTAGGAAGAGCCAACATTGTGAGAATGGCCATAATCCCCAAATGGTTATAAAAATTTAATGCAATCCCAATCAAAATACCATTGACATACCTCACAGATCTAGAGAAAACACTCGTAAAATTCATTTGGAAACAGAAGAATCCTAGAATAGCAAATGCAATTCTGGGCAACAAAGGCAAGTCAATTCCTGACTTTAAACTATACTACAAAGCCACAGTGATAAAATCAGCATGGTACTGGCAAAGAAATAGACCTGAGGATCAATGGAAGAGATTTGAAGATGCAAGCACAACCACAAAGGCACTCAGCTACTTGATATTTGACAAAAGGGCTAAACATGTTCACTGGAAGAAGGATAGCCTCTTTAATAAATGGTGCTGGAAAAATTGGCTCTCCACAAGCAGAAGACTGAAAATAAACCCATGCCTATCACCATGCACAAAACTAAAGCAAATGGATTAAAGATCTAAACATTAAAACAGAAACACTAAATCTACTGGAAGACAAGTTAGGTAGAAGTCTTGGAGTCATGGGGTAGGCAGAGAATTCATGAAAAAAAAATAACCTACGCAGGAATCACTTCAGAGAATCAACAACTGGTATCTCATATTATTGAAAATAATATGAGCACTTCACTTCACTTTCTGTACTTCAAAAGAAATCACCAACAGAATGCAAAGAAAACCCACAGAATGGGAAAGAATTTTAGCCAGCAACCCCTCAGACAAAGGATGTATATCAAGAACATATAAATAATTGAAAAACATCAAGCCCTCCAAATTCAAAGACCCTCTCCAAAAATGGGCAGCTGAGATGAACACACAGTTCTCAGATGAAGATATACAATTGCCAAATAATTACATGAAGAAATGTTCACCATCACTGGTCATTCAAGAAATGCAAATTAAAACAGCACTGAGATTGCATCTCATCCCAGAAAGAATAGCTGCCATCAAGAAAACAGCTGATAACTAATGTTGGTGAGGCTGTGGGGAAAAAGGAACACTGCTCCACTGTTGGTGGGAGTATAGACTGGTGCAGCCACTATGGAAATCACTATGGAGATTTCTCAGAAGACTAGGATTGGAAGTTACATTCAATCCAGCTATTCCTCTCCTGGGTATTTTCCCAGAAAACCTGAAAAGGTCATATCACAATGATATATGTGCACTCATGTTCATAGCAGCACAATTTGTAATAGCTAAATCTTGGAAACAACCAAAATGCCCACCAAGTGCTGAGTGGATGACAAAGATGTGGTATTTTTATACAATGGAATATTATTCAGCTATAAAAAGGATGATATTAAGGCCTTCATATTGAAATGGAGGCAACTTGAGCCTATTCTCATAAGTGAAATAAATAAGAATCATATTTATAAATATCACATCGTGCCTCCAGTGTAAAAAGTAATAACTGTAGGAGTAATAAAACCCAAAATGTGTAATTCCTACTGTCAAAAGGAGAGGAAAAGAAAGTGCTCTAAAGAATATAACTACATGTGTGTTTAAGTGTGTAGGATTGATAAACATATTACTAAGTTTTTGTTGGATGATTGAGCAGACCTGTTTGCAGTCTCACTGTTTGAATGTCCAGTTTGTATGCTTTAATTTTGTAACTTGAACAACTATTTCTAAGATGTAATTTGTCAACTAGTGATTTCTTCATGTTTATGTTATTTTATTTGGAATTTTGTATCATTATTTCCCTTTTTTTGTTTTGCTTTATTTTTTTCTCTTTAAATAAAATGTAAAAAAGTAAAGAAAAGAAAAAAATGCTGCAAAACAAAATCCCATGTCTAAATCACTGGTGAATTCTGCTATATGTCTATACAAGTATTAACAAGTACTTAATATAACCTGTCAAAAACCAGATAAAGGAAAAGATACTTTCTAACAAGTTATGGAACTCTCATTATCCTAATGCAATGACAAAATATTTCTAAAGGTAAAATAAATAACTATAGACCAATAGTCCTCAAGAGTATTGACACAATACTCCTCAACAAAATAAATCTAGAAATATCCTTAAATGTCATACACTATAACTGTGTGGAATTTATTATAGGAATCCAAGTTTGATTCAACATATGAAAATCACTCAGTATAATATACTATTTTAATTAAATAAAGAATAATACCACATTAATAGTCATGAAATAAACACATCTCAATGGATGTAGAAAAATCTTTTGACAAGATCTAAAATATATTTATGAGAACAATACTTAAAACACTAGGAATAAAAGAGAACCTATTAAACATGATGAAGTTATTTATTAAAACCCAAATGTAACTTCATACTGCAACAGTGACTGAATATTTATAGGGAAATCACATTTATGTCCAGTTTCACCACTTGTATTCAGCATTGTATTGGAGGTCCTGCCTTGATTTTGCATGACAGATTTAAGTGTATTTATTAACTTTTACATAGTCATTTCCTAGATATTATACAAAATAAAGTCAGTAGTATCCTAGGAAATACATAAAAATTATGAAATTATGTTTCAGTGGTGGCAAAACACTAAGCATGATTGAACACAGAAAGCAATGGTTTCCTGTCTGTGTCACAGCTGGGCAATCCATATGCAGTAATTCAGACCTTATTCTGCACCTACCAATGTGCTTAATTGAATTGTGCATCAAGGGGAATTTGACTTCCTTTTAGTGACTGATTGGAATTATATTATATCATTGTCTGACTTTAAAAATCAAGAGGCCTTGAGCTCCAACAACCGACTGCTGAATAATAAGCAGAATAAATTATCAAGCCCTGGAAGCTCAGCTTCTGTAATGAAATCCTTTGTGACTTTCAAAAGTGATCTTTGGGAATGCAGGCTGGGAAACAATACTTTCATTGATGAAAAGTGAAGATTGCCCTTTCTTACCTCTGATGAAAATTTATGAGAACAAATAGCCAAAAGAAATAGCATTATGTCAATGTGTTACAGTGAAGGCAGGTATGAAGAATAAAGTAACAGAAAAGTTGATTTGACCCCCAAGTCTGGTGTCTGGTAGGAAGGAGTGAAAGTTCTCCTTTTTATTACATTTCACTGTCAAGTCAGAAGATCCTGATGTTGCAGATTTAAATTGCTGCTTTTAATTACTTGGTTCAGTCAAGCAAATGCCAGGTATGATAATTAATTATTTAAAAGTCCCCTGGAGATCTCCACCTATATTAAATTTCTACTGCTGCATAATAAATTACCATTAATTTAATGCCTTACATCCATGTTCTCAGTGTTTGTGGAGGTCAGAGGTGCAGTCATGGTTTAACTCATTCCTTTACTGTGGCTCTCAGAAGGCTCCATCAACAAATCAGAAGGACCATTTTCTCACATGAGGACTTGGGAAGGAGAGGATGAAGTTCGAAGCTCGTTCTGTTGGGAAGTCCACTGTGTTGTCTAGTAGATTGGAACAAGCTTTTTGTTGGCTGGCAGGTGGAGTCCACCCTCAACTCCTGTCATTCTTTGTCACATGGCCTTCTCCAGCATGGCCCCTTACTTGTGAAGCTCACAAAATGTCTAAGTCTGTAATAAACTGATAAGGGGAGTGATATCTCATTTCCTTTTCATTTTCCATTGTTTAGAAAAAAGAAAACCACAAGGGGTGCCTACCCCAAAGAGTAGAGGAGTCACAAAGGATCTGTCTCCCACAAAGCAGGAGTCGTTGGCATTTACTGGATCTGCCCATACTAGTGGCTTTTAGGGATTTCCACATCCAAAAACTCATGGCAAAGACCCAATAGTTTAACAATATTCTCAAAATATGGCAGTCCTTTTCTGGGACTCATTTTGCGCTGCAGGTAACTAATGAGTATTGCTTCCCTCAGGAATCACTGTGTTACCAACCAGATAACTGTCACTCAGGTAACAATTATATGTAAAATAAGCAACATATAAGCAAATTGCTTGCCAGCGTTTCATGGGTTATATGTATTACCTCACATTCCAAGCCCCTGCACTAATAAAACTAATATGGTCCCTCATCAGAATCCCATTCAAGAGAACAACGCAAGTTACAGTGTACTTTCCCATGGGATGAGGTTGCATATGCGCTTACTGTTTTACATTCTGGCCATAAATATTGTTTACTTCTGAAAGTAGTAGGCTCAACCCTTGGTACCTTGAGGACTCAATTAACCAAAAACCAAAATAAGCAATTCTTTCTCGCTCTTTTTCAGCTGCAAATATCAGAGGCTGAAAAGCGTGTGCACCTGTGGTTACCCTGGCACCAGCAGAACCCCAGGCATTTCTATAAGGATGAGAGATGCAAAAATCTCATCAACTGCTTGACTTGCTTTGAAAATTTAGTTATCTATTCTTCTTTGTTTTGAAAGACTAAGTCATGCATAAAACTTAGGTATCAAATTGATAATATAATCATTCAAAAGCAAATATTTGTTGCTGCCTTTGACCTAGCATTGAAACATTTCCAAAACCTACTTTCAAATGTGCTAAAGTGATATATTATTGGAAAGAAAGCATGAAATTCTCAGGGAAAATCAAAGCTGTTGCTGATCCGGGGAACAAGACAGTCTGGGTTGCCAGGAAACCAGCAACATGACCCATGAGTATTTATTTTTCCTCTTAGTTATTGAAACTACTTTCTATGTGAGCCATTTCAGGCACACTCAGTGACTTAGTTCTCACCACCACTGAAGCACAAGCAGTTGGTTATCTTGGTAACATGAAGCAGTTTAGAGAAAATTAAGCTCATTGAGAAGGTCAATAGCATTATCATGGGATTGAGCTGCAGACACTTCACAACTGACTCCCCTCCCCAACACTGGCAGCCTTCACAAATGAACTCATCCCAGTGGATCTTTGCATAAAAGAAAATTCCTAAAAACTAAGTGTGAAAAAATTATTTTAGTATAAAAGAATACACTTTCTGGGCAGGGTGCAAATGCAGCAATGTAAGAGAAGCAATGAAAATTGTCTCCCAGTAGAAGTCAGAATGACGTACTTCCGGTGCTTCTGATGGACTGAACTTGGAAGGCTCATCTGAATGTTAGCTCTCAGTTTTGGATGTCCATGGAGTCATTTTGGAAAACTATTAAAAATATGAAGAGTAGGACCTGATTTAGACTAATTACATCAGCATATCTAGATGTGAGCTTGATTTGAAAGTAGCTTGAATGATTGTAATATACAGTTGTAGTTGAAAACCTCTGCTTAAAGCTAGAAAATAGTAAATTTATATGCATGCAAAAGCCTTTCTCAGCAGTAACCCTTTAGGGTTATATACCTTAGAATTATGAAGGACATCAACCAAACAGAACAAGGCTTCTGGAGTAGTGCCCTTAATAACTTAGTTCTCCAATGGATGATGATAGCCCTCTTGATTGACCCATGGTCCATATACTTTTAGAAACCATTGTTCTAAGCTGATGATTTGCTTCTTTTTTTCTTACTATTCACTAATGATTTGAGTACAGCACTCTATGTTACCTGGAAAATTGTTCATTGTTCACTAGACTCATACATGTTTAGGAAATCACGGAGGGAGTACTCATAAAGGGTAACTAGGATTACAATGATTCATGAAAGAAGTAAGTGTGGATGGAGGTGTTTCCCTAACTGACATGAAGAAGAAGATTAAAGATTAGGACCTATTCAAAATATAGTGATATTTTATGCTGAGGATTGCAAATGTGGATTTTTCACAGCATTTGTTTTGTTTTGCTTTTTGGTACCAGGAATGGAACTCAGGACCTCATGCTTCCCAGGCAGCCTCTGCACTGCTGAGCTAAATCCCAGGCCTTAAGTGTTTGCTATTTTTTCCTAGTGTCAACAGAGAACAATGGAAACTTATGAAGACATTTTAATGTTCTTTACTGTGTACAGCAATGTTAGAGCCAGGTTTGAGGATCAATTGCTGGTGTTAGAGCCAGGTTTGAGGATCAATTGCTGGTGAACATATTAGTCAACAGCTAAAGTGAATATTGCACTCAATGAGTAACTGGACATTTATTCAGAGTCCAGATTTTATAAGTTTGCTAGCATTTTTCACCTATTTTTTCTGTCATATTTTTGAAAAGCAAATATAAGTACACAAATACATTCATGCAAAAGCAAATATAGTGCCAGGAGTTTATCTCAGTGGCACAAGCACCTGCCTGGAAAGCATGAGGTCATGACTTCGATCCTCAGTACAAAAAAAAAAAAAAAGAACTAAAACAAATATACTTACTCAGCTTAAGTGAAAAGGTTCCTTTCTGCGTATTCCCCATTTTCTGCAGGGATCATTCTAAAGTATAAAAAAGGCATTCAAAATTCTGTAGAACCATTGAAATGTAGTAGATAAGTAGAAATCAGATAAGCAGAAATTTATCTTTTCCCAAAATTAAAGTAATAAAATATCAATGTTCAAATGATTTATTAAAATATATTTGGGATTCTTTGGCAGGCAACATGATTATAGTTTGTGGTTTATGAAAAATTGAATGTTCAGTCTCACAGCGATCTTATTCTAACATTCCACAAAACATTTACAAATACAGAAGAAAAAGAAATGCCAGCCAGTCAAAACCGAGCATAGTTCATTCCCAGAGTAGAAACAACAATTTCTGCCAAATTAAAACAAAGTAAGTTCATAATATTCAGGGCTTCCATAGATTTTCCTTGAGTTTAAGTAGCAGTTACAATTGTCTTTCAAAAATTGAAAAATTTCATTTATAAAGATTGTGCGCTAGAGTGAACACTGTCAAAGGAAGAGATTTTTATTTTACAAGCAAATATATACATAAACATATAAAAACATCAGTGAGTAACACAGAGATAAATTTTTAAAGAAAACAAATACTCTTATTGTACTGGTTCCATGAACTTAGTCAACGGATTATGACTTATTTAGTACACCAGTTCAAATCATGATTTTGAGACTGAAATTTTTCCAATGACATAGTTCAAAAGTAGTGAAATAAAACATTTTCCATAGATTAACCTTCTTTTTACCTTCACAAATCTTCCTAAATGTGAGTAGTAAATTTCTTTCTAGACATCTTAAAACATTTAGGACATAAACTCTTTCAACATTAGAAAGCTTTAAGATTAAAACTCAAAAGCATATTTGTGGGACTCTACCTCACATAGCAGGGACTGTTCAGTTTTACCTGTTAGGTCTTTGGTTTTGCTGCACATATGTTTTTCTCAAATTTAAAAATAATGACTATAATACATTTAAAACATACACAGAAATAGAATAGGTCAATAAACTCCTGATTCCCACACCTATCCTTCCTCAATATTATTATATTAACAGGTGGCAACATCTAATTAATGTAAACATCCTACCCATTTTTTCTCCTTCCAAATTTGATTATTTTGAAGCAAATCCTATGTATTAGGTAATTTACTCTATGACTGTCACAGTATTAACTCTAATAAAAAGACTTTGTTTTCTATAACAAATTAATATTGATATCAAACTTAAATGAGTTCTAAATTATTTAGTAGTGTGACAAAATATTTAGTCCCTATTGAAAAGTGTTTGCTTTGGTTTTTATTTTTTTATAGCTGGCATCAAAACAGATACTACAAATATTAAATACTTCTTATCTTATTAAAAAACAAATTTTATTTTTGAACAAATATAGATGTACATAATATTAGAGTCAGTTATTCAAAGTTCTTTAATATGTTAAGTTCAGTTTTTCCTAGTATTAGCATCTTATATTACTATACTATATTTGATATATTGGATAGTCAATATTTACTTTTTATTATTAGCTAAAGTCACTATTTATTCAAATTTCCTTAGGTATATTTAATGTCTTTTGTGGACCCAAGAACTCATCTAAAATATCCGTTCATATTCAATTATCATGTGTTTTATGTTCCTCTCATTTGTGACTGTTTTACAGATTTTCCTTCAACTGATGGTCTTCGCAGTTTGGAAGACTGCTATCAAGTATTTTGTAGAAGGTCCCCACTAGGGAAACTGTCTGATGTTTCATGAGTAGATTCAGTTATAGATATTGTGGAGAAGATCACAGAGATGAACAACAAAAGCTACCATTTTCATCACACCACAGGTAAGGTATCTACTATCTACATAGCTTGTAAATTTCAACATTGATGTTGATTACCTTGCCGAGGTTGTTCGTCAGCTTTCTCCATTATGAAATTACTCATTTTACGATCTTTTAGCTCCATGTGCTCTTCGACAGGAAATCACTAAGTGCAGCCTGCTGCAGTGTGCAATAGTGGTGGTGCCAAATATGAAAACATGGCCAGGAGAAGACACCTGGAGATCCAGAGACGGTGATTTTCACAGAGAGAACTCGGTATGGGACAGTCCCAGGAAAATGTCCCCAAGATGAAATCACTGTGGCTATTTATTTGGAACTCGTGGATATGAGAACAAAGATGCAGAAGAAAAACGTTTGTAGCATTCGTATAGGATTTTGATCAGGGGATGGAGACGGCTTGCTATTTACACATGTAGACCTAGTCTAAGCTTATTGGAGGGGAGGAGGAGCATAATGGGCAGAGCAAATATCTCTGAGAATAACTTACGTTGATTCTGCCTGGCTGTTGCTTTGGAAGATCTGCTTTAATCTTTAATCATGCATCCCAGGAGCCCTGGACTGTCTCCTCAACTTTGCATTCATTTCACATGTTCCTGGGCCCAGGGTCTTCCCACAGAACTCAAAATTAAGATACAAATTGTCTGAAGAAAAGCCAAGAATAATGATTTTAAGGAAACAGTGAGATTCAAGAGAATCCAAATATATGATTCACTGAAACTGGGAATTTATCTAAATGATAAATTCAATGAAGAAGGAAAACATAGCTTGAAGAACAAAGCAGAAATCCGAGAGCTAAACAATTCAATTAGTGTAATAAAAAATACAATTTAGAACTTGAACAGTAGACAAAATAAAGTGGAAGAAAGAATCTATGAACTTGAGAACATATCTTTCAAAATGATTCAGTCAGAGAAAAAACAAAAATTTGATGAAAAAACAGTGAAGAGAGCTTTTAGATTTTGGTGGCCAAATTACATGCAAAATTATTTGGATTATGTGAGTTTAAGAGATATCATAATAAGAGAGAAAAATATAGAAAGCTTCCTTACAACTAAAATCTCCCAAAGTCAAGGGAGAAAGATGGACATACTGATCCAAGAAACACAACGAGTTTCCTCAAATTCTCAAAAGAAAAGACAGAAGGAATTCAAAAGGTAGGAGACAAAGATGTCATGTCACATACAGGGGAATTGATGTTAGATTTTTAGTGGCTTTCACGGTGAGGAAGGAATAGAAAGCTATTGTTGAAGTGCTCCATCTTCTTGAGATATTTTATGTAAAAAAACGCATTTGGAAAAGTTTTACTTGGAAAATGTGTCTCCTCTCCCCAATTTATATACCCACTCAATTGTTTATTACTAATATCCGCCTAGATTTAGACATATTTATTTTGTACATAGGTCATAACTCAACATACTTTTACATTTGTAGGCCAATACTATTTTGTTTTATTGCTTTGCATTTTCCATCTACAACTCAGCTCTGCAATGCACAAAAAGCCAGTCTGCAGTCTACTGTCACTGATTCTGTAGGTGACCATTGTGAACTTACTTGATAAATCATTTATAAAATTATTTATATATTATGCTAACTCTTACACAGAGCTTATATTAAACCATTTATACATATGTATACATGTGTATGTGTGAATATATATGTGAATAGATATTTAGCAGCAGGAAACCTGGATCATTCCCTCTGCCTTCCGTTTATTTAATAAGTCAGTTACAATGTATATGTTTAACAGTGTCATATTTGTTAAGCTGTATTTCTAAGGGAAAACAACTTGACCTACAGGAGTACAATGGTATCTCGGTTCACAAACTTAATTCATTCAATGATTCTGGAAAAAAATGACTGGGTTTGTGTTTGTGCAGGAAAGATGGTTATGGTCATGTTCATTATCTGATGTGGAGTTTGCAAACAAAAACAAAAGTCTGTCAAACACTTCTGTTCACAGACAAAAGTGTTCGTGAATAGAGGTACCACAGTATCGTACTAATGCAGGACTTGGCTTTTTATGTTTGTTTGGTTTTATATGTTAGACTCATTTCCAGAGTTGCTTATGTCAGCATCTTCCCCTTAAACCCTTCAGTCAGCTGTTTTATATATTCTTAATGCATTTTTATACATTTTTTGGCACATACTACATTTCACTAGGGGGTTCTTATGAATTCCTAAATGCTTTTTTAAAATGTACATGCATTAAGGGTGATTCTTTATCCTTAGTGCTATAAATTTGAATGGATTTTAAGAAATGCATACATACTCTTCTGTCTCCACAATTACAGTGCAGATTAGTTTAAGCACCGTAAAAATATCCTCTGCACTTCACTCACTCAACTCCTTCTGACAAATTTCTAGCAACCCCTGATCTTTTTACTTTCTTTATAAATTTTGACTTTTCTAAAATGTATTATAACTGGAAGCATAAAGTATATAACATTTTCATACTAACTGAACTTAGAAACATGTTAGATTAGTTCAAGTTCTTTCATGGTTTGATAATTCTTTTTAGCACTGATCAACACTACCTTATAAAGATGCACTGATTTGCTTACACATTTATCTAAGGGGAATCTTTGCTGCCTTAGATATGGGACAATTATAAATAAAAGTGGTATAAACATTGCAGGCAGGTTTACACATACACATAAGTTTTCAAATCAGTTGAGTAAATACTAACCAGTTGGGTAAATAAAAATCAATGGATGGTACACTGAGATATTATTGAGCTTTGTAAGAAAGTGACAGTCTGTCTTAAAAAATGAATATAGCATCTTGAATTTCTCTAACTATGTTAAGTGAAATAAAAGACACAGAAAGGCAAATAGTGTAGAATCTAAAGATACTGAAATCATAATACTGGAGTGTATCATCTTAGTTATAATGGGCTGGGGGTGAGGACTGAGAATATATTGGTCAGCAAAGGAAATTTCAATTTGTCAGGTGGAATAGGTTCATGATATCTAGCATATAATGTGGTCAATATAGTGAATAATGTACTGGAATGTGGAAAATTTCTGAGAATAGACAATAAATATTTCTCCACAAAAGCTGTTATGTAAGGCAACTGATACGTTAATTATATTGCACTATCCATTCCACATTGTGTACATATTTAAAATTGTCATATTTCATGTAACAACTATATAACATCTTATTGGTCAAATGGAAGGAAAGAAGGGAGAAAGGGAGGGGAGGAGGGAGAGATGGAGGGAAAAAGCATGTTATTTCTTCTCACTAAATATGCTCATCAATTATTCGTATTTTCCCTCTTAATTAACTTTAATCTATATAGTTATCTTTTGACTTTTTTTGTAGCCAGTATGTTAAAGAAACTCCTTCTGGTTCTTTAGTGTTTTCTGTTTTCCATATGCCTTGGAACTCAAATTTAGACCTAGAAGTATGATAATATTGAATCATACTTCTTTGCATTGATAAGGTTGAATTGAATTTTTAAGAAAGCAACACCATCCTTTAGGACCTTCTTGCAGAGGTTTAGCATGTTACTGATGACTGTGGTATATATTCAGTGGAGATAATTTCTGTTTGACTCTCTCTCTGTGACCAAGCTTGTAAGTGGGCTTAGTGTGATCAATCAAATATATTATTTATAATGGTACCAAGAACCTTGTTTTTAAATTAAATTTGCATCACTTTCTGGATCCTTTAGTCAGTACTGTCTCTCACTTTTAACCAATGTCACCAGGGAAATTGCTCTGTCTTTTGCATTTCTTCACTTATTATTTCTCCAGATACTTCTGTCATTACAAAGCAGCAGTTCTGCTGACAAGTACTAATTTTTCAGCATCAGATGTTTGCTTTTAAACCCTAGGCCCACATCTGACTCAAAGGACTTCCCAAATATGCTATGCTCTCATGGAACTCAATTTCTTCCACCAATTTTATCTGCTCTATGCTGCCACTAAAATAATCACATCATTTTATGTCCTTCCTGTACCTCTTCTTGACCACATTTATGCTTGACAGACCTCTGTATATAATTGGCTTCACATCATAAATCAGGCCTTAAAGCCCTTTAATCCTTCTCTCCTTTCCTCAGCTGTCTATGATGTATTCTTCGGCATCTTTGGCCAGTATGTTATCCAGAACCAAAACCATGTTGTAAATGGATTGACTTCTAACCCAACTACACTTTTTAAAAACTAAAGAAGAGAAGCCATGCTGGGTCTTGGAGGAGAGCACCAAGAAGCCAATTCACTCTTCCTGTAAGTTGTGCAAACCACATGTGGCCCAGGAAGAGAGAAGCCAGTTCATCCTTCACTTGCATCAGTAGAAGCCATACTGGCTCTGGGAGAAGTACAGTAAGACACCAACTCGCCCTTCCTATAAGCCATGCCAATCATGCTGGGCTCAGGCAGAGAGAAACAAGTTCACACTTCCTAGAGCTGACCAGTACACAGCTGACAATCAAGAACTACTCCCCCTCCCTGCCCCAGGAAGCCCAGCTGGTTCAAAGGACAGGCTGAGTTGATAGCAACTGAGGTACAAAAGCAATGAAATGCTCGTGTTGTTTGACCTTTCAGGCCTAAGGCTAGTAGTCTGGGCATCTATTAGGAGGACGACCGTTTGTAATATAGCGGATATGAGGGATTTCCTTGTTTTGTTTTTGAAATCCAATATTGTTCTGTTTTGTTCAGTTCTGATTTATTGTTTCATTTTATTTAATATTATGTTTTGATCGGTTTTACTCCATTTTGTTTTATTTGATTTTACTATGTCTGATGGTATGGACAACTACTGGGAAGATAATAAGATACACTATGGTAGTCACTATTGATTTCTTATTATCTTGTTTTGAAGTTCTGTACCACTTTCACTGTTTAGTTTGATTGGCTTTATTCTGTTTTATTTTGTTAGGTTTTATTCTTTTTAAAATGCAAAAATAAAAATAAAATTAAAAGAAATAATGTATATACAGCCCTGTCCTTTTGTTTGTTTGCTTGTTTTTGTTTATAAGGTTCCTGCTATATAGTTCAGACTGACCTTGAATTGCTTATGTAGTGCAGGCTGGACTCAAACTTCTGGAGGTACTCCTCCTTCAGCCTACTGAGTGCTGGAATTCCAGGCATGCACCACCATGCCTGACTCCACTATCACATTTCTAACATGTTCAGTATTTAAAAGTACACATTCTTACCTCTCCCAAAGTGATATACTAACCTAGGTAAACTTCATTGTAAAAATTCTGTTTTTTTCAGGAAGTTAATGCTAAATTGCATTTTCATTGTAAAAACTTCAGAAAACACTTTATAAAAAAAGAGCATAAAATTTGGTTGCATTCCTGACATACAATAGCAATTGTTTTAAAATCCTCTTTCAATTCCTGGTACCAAAAAGAAATTCTCTTTCATTTTTTCTGCATGTTTTATACATAGTTGATCATACGCTAAATGAAAAATTTTGCATTTTCATTTTGTAATTAATGTGTTTTTCACCTTTCAATGTCTTTTAAATACATTCTACATAGTGTGCTTAATAGTAGAACCTAGCATGCCATACTTTTGATGCAGTTCTTTCTGAGGAGTATTTCTTTTTATGATGATATTTTATTTTCTCCCCATCCTAGCATATGAGTATAACTCATATGCTTTCAAAATTAAAAACTTCTTTCTTCTCCTCTGGATATCATCAGGGCAACCTCTCCTATATGTCAAATATGCCCCAATACAGAGAAATATATTTACGAAAATCTCACTTAAAAATAACTGAAGAAAAACAGAACACTAGAAAGTCCACTAGATTAAAATGCAGTGAAATTAAAGGCCAAGGCCAAATTCTTTTATTTACTAGGTTGCTTTATTTTCAAATTTTCCTTTTAAAAAAATGAAGGGGAAAATGGCCATTGTGTGTAGGCTCATTGGCGTTACTGTGTTACGGCTTCCATTTTCCTAAACTGATAAGTTTCTTGCAACAAAATCATCTCTCAAGACCTCAAATGAGAGTATTAAAATGTAGCTTCACTCCAAACTCATACAGATCAGAACTGCCTACTCTTCCCCAGACTAGATCCTGTGCTGTTGAGGTTTCATGGCCTGAGACCGTGAGTAGTTTTCAAACCACACGACACTACTTGATTTTCAGAAAATTTGAACCGATATAAATTTCACTAGAATTGTCACATATAATACTATAAAAACAAATTGCAATCACTTCTTTTCTATAGTCTATTAATTTGGTAATCCTATAACAAACTATTAAATTCCATCTGGCACAATTTTTTCCTTATAAACCAATTCCATTTATTGCTCAGGATTCTGTTACCTCTGAGAGGTTTTTACAGGTTATTCTTCTTAATAGTTGTCCCCGTACTGAAGGATTTAAGTTACATTCGCCGAACAATAATAGCCATGATAGCAG
>PVJX010040698.1:0-15060 GCA_004027295.1 Dolichotis patagonum | reverse complement strand
AATTTGAATATGTGTGATAGTTCAAACAAATTTTTTTCTTTTTTATCAAAAATGAGATATTATAATACCCATTGATCATTCTCTGTTATTCGGTTCAGAAAGCCCTGGAATTCTTTCACTATATGCATGGCTATATACTATTGTGTTATGTTTGATATTATTGTAATTGAAACTATGCTCAACTATAGCAGAGTAAGAGATATGCCGTTAGATAATGTTGATGTCCAGTTGACTTAATGTAAAGTACTGTGTTGCCTATGTTGTCCTCTTCTGATCTGCTCTGTACTGTCCCCTTTTGTTTTATTCTCTTTTAAATTAAAAAAAATTAAAAAAAAAAGAAAAATAGACACTGTAATACCCAGTGCTGACTCCATAATGTCATGATGTGAAGTCCAGCAAAACTATCACTTTTTGTTTAAAGTGATCTTAGCTTGCTTTGCCTTGTTTAAGTTCAACACACATGAAGTTATGGACAGCTGTTTTGAGGAGAATGAGAGACACTATGACAGCCATTCTTGGCTTCCCTAATGTCTGGTCTTGAAGACCTGTAATGCCCTCCTCGTCCTGCTCAGATCAATTCCATACTAGGTTGTTTCATGTGAATTCCCTATATGTGACAATATGGACAACTATTTAGAAGAAAACAAAAGTCAATATGATAGAGAGTAAATATCTCTGATTGTCTAGTTTTGAAATTTTTGTCTCCTACATTGCTTTTTTGTGATATGCTTTGCTCTGTTTTGTTGTGTTTAATTTTACTCTTTTGATATAATTGCATGTATATTTGAGTGGGTAAGATGGATGACCATATTGTTGTTTTTGTCAGATCGTGGAGCAGAACTGTTAACAGTCTCACTGTTTGAATGTCTACATTACATGTTTTAACTTTGTAATTTGAACAACTATTTCCAAGAAGTCAGGATGTAATTTGTCAAGTAATAATTTCTTAGGTTTTTTTTTCTTGTTGTTGTTTTTCCTTTTTTCCTTGGAATACTGTATTGTTGCTATGCCTTAATCTGTTTTTTTTTTCTCTTTAAATAAAATTATTTAAAAAAATGCTGGAATCTGGCTTACTATGTGCATTTTCAAAGATATCACTCTGCCTTCTTTCCCTCATTGTATGAACACAGTAAAAATATCTGCTTCCTGATATTTCTTCTATGTAATGTTATCATTATATATCTTCTTTCATTGTGATTAAATAAAGATTAAAAATAATCAAAATAAATGGTTTATAAAATTTGGGGTTTAAAAAATATTTGGGGTTTAGTAGAATAAGGAAATAACCTATATTCCTTTTTTGTGACAAGTGTTTATCAGTCTGAGATTTGAAATTTCATGGTCTATCTAACAGTGCTAGTGATTGCTGTTTGTGATTCCACAGTGCTCAGCATCATCACTGGAAATTGCAGCCAGGTCCACATGACCTAGTTAATGAATGCTCTGAGTGCTCTCAATAGATTTATGCTGATGATTTACTACATACAGCCCACAATACAGGACAAAGCTGAAGAAGAGTTCATTTTCTCTCCTGGCCACTGATTTGCTATGTAAACTTGAATACTATATTTGGTTCCCTAAACCTTAACTCCTCCTCTGTAAACAACACCATTAATATTGTATTTGACTGTGAAGTATCTTGTTAGAAAAGCATTGTGAAGGTGCATATTTAGTATTTACAAAGGCCGCAATGTGCCTAGTGGTAATTATTTTGTTTTCTACAAAATGAATTTCCACAAAAATGGATCAATTACTATTGAACTTCCTATGCATTTTAAATTTTTTTTTAATTTTAAAGAGAATCAAACACAACAGAGCAAACAAAAGAAAGCAGATCAAAACAAAACAATGCAAGCAACACAGGACTTAAAAAACAGACAACAGGAAATCAACAGTGACTGCCATAATGTCTGTTGTTTTCTTTGAAATAGTTGCCCATATCTTCACACACAGTGAATTCAAACAAAACAAAATAATATAAAAGCAATCAAAACAAAAGAAGGAGAGCATTATGTCTTCAAAACCAGACAAAGCACAAAAGGAAAATCAACAGTGGCTGCCATAGTATCTGTGGTTTTCTTCAAAATAGTTGTCCATATCTTCACACATGTTGAAATTAAATAATACAAAACAGACTAAAACCAATAAAAAAAGAATAAAACCAGTACTGGACTTCACAACAAGATGATAGGAATTCAGCAATGGCTACCATAATGTCTCATTTTCTTCAAAGTAGCTGTTCATACAATCACATGTAATAAAATCAATTATTGTAAACTCTTTAGGACAAGATCTAGGTATGTATAATCTTATATATGTGTATCTATTCTTTATGTATTAGACAGAAAAACAAAACAAAACAAGACAAATTAGGAGGAAGACAAGAAACAAAAGAGACTAGTAAATAACAATAAGTAACAGCCCAAACCAATGACAATATACAATTTCAAAACAAGATGGTAGAACATAACTAAGGTTGTTACTATGAATAGTTAGCTTTGAAATAGTTACTCAGATTACAGATATAAACATGCAAAATTGAGCTAATCCTATGAATGTTAATTGTTTCAAGATCTAGTACAATTAGAAGCACAATCATTAAGCTATCTTAAATGTGTATATACAAATGTATATCTTTTTTCTGTTCTCTTTCTTATTTTCTCCTTTTACCTGAGATACTTTTTCTCTTTTGAGTAGATTCTTAACCTTTCCCAATATTTATTGAAGATTTTATATCTTATTTAATGTTTCAGTTTCTTACACTAGGGAGACATTATGGTATGTACACATGTGAGTTTGATTTATTTCACTTATGAGTATAGTCTCAAGTCAGATTCATTTACATACAAAAACCTCAATGTGATCCTTCTTTATAGCTAAGTAGCATGCCATTGTATAAAACTACCACATTTTTTTCAATCATTCCTCAGTGGATTGGCATTAGGGTAATTTCCAAGATCTGGCTATTACAAATTGTGCTGCTATAAACATGGGTGCACATATATCACTGTGGTATGATGTTTTCAGTTCTTCTGGGAATATGCCGAAAAGTGGAATAGCTGGGTCAAATGGGACTTCCAAACCCAGCTTTATGAGGAATCTCCAGAGTGACCTCTACAGTGGTTGCACAAATCTACACTCACATCAAAAGTGCAGAAGAGTTCCTTTTTCCCCTCAACCTCTCCAGCATTTATACTGATGGTTTTCTTGATCCTGGCCATTCTTTTGGGAGATAAATGGAATCTCAGTGTGATTTTAATTTGCAATTCTGTAATGACCAATGATGCTGAATACTTTTTCATGCATTTAATGTCTATTTTTATTTCTTCAGTTGAGAAGTGTGTATTCATCTCAGATATCCATTTCTGGATTTGGTCTTTGAATTTCTGGGTTCTTATTTTTTAAAATTCATTATATGTCCTAGATAAGATTCCTTTGTCTGAGGGAGAGCTGACTAAGATATTTTCCAAATTTGTGGGTTTTCCTTTTACTCTGTTGGAAATTTCTTTTGACATGCAAAAACATTTTAATAACATGATGTCCTAGTTATTGAAACTGAGAAGCATTTCCCATGCTGTTTGATTTTTGTTCATGAATTTTCTACCTACCTCTATGTCTTCAGGATTTGTATCTACTTACCTTACAGTAGATTTAGCTTTTCTGTTTTAAACTTTAGATCTTTGCTCCATTTTGACTTTAGTTTAGTGCATGGTGATAGACATAGGTCTAGTTATATAATTTTTTTTAGATTTAAAATAAAATTTATTTTAAAGAGAATAAAACTAAAGAGGACAAAGCAGCTCAGAACAGAACCATGTAAGCAACACAGCACTTCACAACAAGACAACTGGATATTAACAGAAGCTACCATAATGTCTTTTTCTTTGAAATAGTTGAGCATAGCTTCATACACAATAATATCAAATGTAATGAAATAGTTTAAAACCATTCAAGAGAATGAAAGTATTACATGGCATTCTGAACCAAATAACAGGAAATGAACAATGGCTACTACAATATCATTTTCCATAAAAAATTTGTTTAAACTATCACACATTAAAATCCAATAAAACACAACATGATAGAACCAATGGTAAAAGAAGAACAAAAACATGGTAGGACTTCAAAGCAAGATGATATTAAATCTGCAGTGGCTGCAATAATTTCTTACTTTCTTCAAAATAGCTGTTCATACAATAACACATAAAAAAATTAAAAAAACAGAATAAAACCACTCCAACCAATGAATTAAAACATGATAAGGCTTCAAAACAATGTAATGCAGAGGCATATTTACCATAAAATCTTATGTACTCTTAACATTTATTACACTAGGGAGACTATATGGTATTTATACATGAGAGTTTGATTTATTTCACTTATGAGTATGGTCTCAAGGTGTGTCCATTTATTTAAAAATATCTCAATGGGATCTTTCTTTATGGCTGAGCAGTACTCCATTGTATAAAAATACTACAACTTTTTAATCCATTCCTCAGTTGTTGGGCACTTAGGTTATTTCCAAGATCTGGCTATTACAAATTGTGCTGCTATAAACATGGGTACACATGTATCATGGTGGGGTGATGTTTTCAGTTCTTCTGGGAATATGCCTAGAAGTGCAATAGCTGGGTCAAGTAGGCCTTCCAAATCCAGGTTTCTGAGGAATTTCCAGAATGACTTTGTCATGGTTTATGTCGGTGGCCCCCAGACCTCATGTATTTGCATTGCACATTTGTGACTGGTTCATTGTCTAGTGCTTGGATTGATGGTGTCAGTGCTACACCCTCCTAGGGGGTGGAGCCAGGATGTGATGTAATGGCAGGAAGGAGGTGTGTCTCTCTCTTGCCGGTTTCCACTAGCTGTTTGCTGCCACCCTGAACTGCAGCCCCGCCATGCCACCCTGCCTTGGAGCCAACTGACTATGGACTGAAACCTCCAAAACTGTAAGAAATAAACCTTTCCTTTCCCAACTTTGGGCATCAGGTGTTTTGTCTCAGCGATGAGCAAAAAGTAACTAAGACAGAATTTGGTATGGAGGAATGGGGTCATTGCTGTGACTATACCTGACCACGTTTTTCAAGAGGCTTTGGAAATGGCTTGTGGGCAGAGTTTGGAAAGGTTCAGACATGTTGCCAGGTTGCACAGAGCTGGAGCAACTTAGATTGTTCTGTAGAGGATATTCTTGTCAGAGCTCAGGAAACAAGAAGGCTGATAGAAAACCTCATGGTAAAGACCAGGCTTGCAAGGTTTCTGCTGAGAAGGAAGACTGTATGGGTTGTTGGACTCCCTATGATGTGTGTTATGGCTTGGCAGAAAGTTTGTCTACATTTTGCTCATGCCCAGAGACTTTGCCTGAGACTGAGATTAAAGGTAATGGACTCATTAATCTGGTAAAGGAAAATTCAAGGCAGTCAAACATTGAGGATGTGGCATGGCTATTGTTGGGGGCTTTCAGCCAGCTTTATGTTGCTAATGAAGAACAAAGAGCCCAGCAGGATAATTTAAAACACTGTGAGTTTGGCCAGAAGGAAAACTCCAATAAAGCTGTGGATTGTAAATATAGTGCTGAGATTTGGATTGCTGAGAAGGAACAGAGAGGTAAGAAAGATGGCCACTGGGCATCCCAGGAAGCAGTGGGTCTTCACCATTTGCAGCCTCCAAACTGCAAATGTGAAAGAATTTTCTCAGATGAGAAAGCTTCAGACCACCATGCTCTGCAATGGCACGGGAGGCCACATGAGGTTGCAGAATGGCAGCAGCCACATGAGATTCCAGAATGACAGCAACATAGAAAAGCTTTTCTTCACAATCAGGTAAATAGAGCCCAGCAATCCAGGCACTGGACTACTATAGCCAAGAGACAGAAAAGCCTGGCTACTGTTCCAGCTGGCAGCAGACTTTGGTGGCATCCACATAGTGCTGATTTTAGGTGCAAAGAAAATGTACAAATTCTGAGGGTAAGACAGCTTCCACCTCAATTGCAAAGGGCCTGGGTGGCCAAGCAGTGTGCCCCTGAGAGGGCAATATGTAAAGATGTAAGTGTGAAGCCAAAGGTGCAGTGAAGACCCTAGAAGTTTGGAAAAGCCAAGAACGTGTATCATCAAAGGAAAGCTGCAAAAACTGAGCAGAGAGGGTTTAAGAGAGAAGCTGCAGGAGCTGAAATCCCTGGAGGTGCCATGGGGATAGAATCACCCAAGTCTTTTGGAGCTTGCAACCAGATTACTTCAAATGCTGAGCATTGAACTCTAGGACTTAATGTTCACCCTGCTGGATGTTTGACTTGCTTTGTTCCAAATACTTTATATTCCCCTATTTGTAACTTTTGGAATGGTGAAGTTTATTTTGTGCCTTTGCATTTTGGAAATGTTTAACCTTTTTTCACTTGTACAGGGGGTTACAGTTAAGAGTTTGCCATAGATACTGAAGGAGACTTGGGACTTGGACTTCTCAGAAATGCTGAAAATGTTAGGATGTTGGCAACTCATGGAGATGGAAATCTCCAAAATGTCTTTTTGTATAAAGGTAATACATGAGTCTCTGGAGGCCAGGGGTGGAATGTCATGGTTTATTTCGGTGGCCCCCAGGCCTCATGTATTTGCATTGTACATTTGTGACTGGTTCATTGTCTAGTGCTTGGATAGTGTCAGTGCTACACCCTCCTAGGGGGTGGAGCCAGGATGTGATGTAATGGCAGGAAGAAGGTGTATCTCTCTCTTGCTGGTTTCCACTTGCTGTTTGAAGCAGCCCTGAACAGCGGACCCACCATGTCACCCTGCCTTGGAGCCAACTGACTATGGACTGAAACCTCCAAAACTGTAAGAAATAAACCTTTCCTTTCCCAACTTTGGGCATCAGGTATTTTGTCTCAGCGATGAGTAAAAAGTAACTAAGACAGACCTCCACAGTGGTTGCCCCAGTCTACACTCCCACCAATAGTGCAGAAGAGTTCCTTTTTCCCCACAGCCTCTCCAGAATTTGTTGTTGGCAGGTTGTTGTTGTTGTTGTTGTTGTTGTATCATGGCCATTCTTTCCGGAGTGTGATGGAATCTCAGTATGGTTTCTATTTGCATATCTCTAGTGATAAATGATGATGAACATTTTTTCATATATTTATTTGCCATTCATATTTCTTCATCTGAGAACTGTATTCATCTCACATGCCCATTTTTGGATTGGGTCTGAGGGTCTGAGTTTTATTAAAATTCTTTATAAGTTCTAGACAGAAGTTCTTTGTCTGAGGGACAGTTGGCTGAGATATTTCCCAAATTTGTGGGTTTACTTTTCACAACACTGGAGATTTCTTTCAACATGCAGAAACTCTATAATAAGACGTGGCCCCTGTGATTGATTCTGTGAAGAAATTTCCTTGCAGTTTGATTCTTGTTCATAAATTCTCTACCTAACTCTATGTCTTCAAGATTTTAACCTACTTTGTCTTCCATCAGAGGTAGTGTTTCTGTTTTAATATTTAGACCTTTGATCAATTTAGATTTTAGCTTAGTACATGGTGATAGGCATGGGTCTAGTTTTAGTCTTCTGAATATGAGTAGCCAATTTTTCCAGTACCATTTATTAAAAGAACTATCAATCTTCCAGTGAACATGTTTGACCCCTTCATGAAAGATAAAGTGGTTGAGTGTTTGTAGTTGTGGCTGTATCTTCCAATCTATTCCACTGGTCTTCAGATTTGTTTTTATTCTGGTACCATGTTGATTTTATTATAGTAGCTTTGAGTATAACTTCAAGTCAGGGATTGTGATGCCTCTTGCCTTGCCTTTGCTGCTTAGAATTGCATTTGCTATTCCAGGTCTCTTCTGATTCCAGATGAATTTTAGGAGTGATTTCTCTAGATCTATGAGGCATGTTAGTGGTATTTTGATTGGGATTGTACTGAATCTGTATAATAATTTTGGGAGAATGGCCATTTTCACAATATTTATTCTTCTTATCCATGAACAAGAGATGTCTTTCCATTTTCTGAAGTCATCTTTGAATTCCTTTTTCAGGGTATCATAATTTTCCCTGTATAGGTCTTTTACTTCTTGCATTAGATTAATTTCTAAGTATTTCATTTTTTGGATTCTAATGTGAAGGATGTGGCTTCTTTTATTTCTTTCTCAGTGATTTTGTTGTTAGTGTATAGGAATGCTATTGAGTTTTGAGTGTTGACTTTGTATCCAGCTACATTGCTGAATTTATTTGTTATATGTAGCAGTCTTTCAATAGAGTTTTGATGGTATTCAATGTAGAGTATCATGTCATCTGCAAATAATGATAACTTAACTTCCTCTTTTCCTGTCTTTACTCCTTTTATTTCTCCTTCTTGTCTAATTGCTTTGGCTAGTATTTCCAGTACTATGTTGAATGCAAGTAGTGATAAGGGACATCCTTGTCTTGTGCCTGATTTTAAGTAAAGGCTTTCAGTTTTTGGCCATTTAATATGATGTTGGCTTTTGGTTTGTCATAGATGGCTTTTATCAATTTGAGGTAAAGACCATTTATTCCAGTTCTCTGTAAGGTTCTTCTGAATGAGTGTTGGACCTTATCAAATGTTTTTTTCTGCATTTATAGAGATGATCTTGTGATTCTTGCTTTTGGTTCCATTGATATGGTGGATTACATTTATTGATTTACATAAGTTGAACCATCCCTGCATTCCTGGGATGAATCCCACTTGGTCGTAGTGTATAATCTTCTTGATGATTTGCTGCATCCTGTTTGCCAATATTTTATTGAGAATTTTTGCATTTATGTTCATTAGGGAGATTGTCCTACAGTTCTCTTTTTAAGTTGGATCTTTTCCAGGTTTTGGTACTAGAGTAATATTACTTCCAGGAATATCTTAGGCAGAAGTTCTTCTTTTTGATTTCATTGAAGAGTTTCAGGAGTGTTGGCATTAAGTCTTTTTTGTATTTCTTGTAGAATTCCACAGTGAATCTGTCTGGGCCTGTGTTCTTTTTGATTGGTAAGGACTTAATTACATTTTCAATTTCATTAATATAAATTGGATTATTCAGCAGTTTTACATCTTCTTGACTCAGCTTTGCTAGTTCATATGTTTCTAGGAATCTGTCCATTTTTTCTGTGTTATCAAACATATGAGAGTAGAAGTTTTCAAAATAGGTGTTGATGATTTTATGTATTTCCACAGAGTCTGTAGTGTGTTCACCTTTTACATGTCTTATTGCATGGATTTGAGTTATTTCTTTTCTTTTTTTGAAAATAAGGTTTGCTAAGGCTTATCAATTCTATTTATTCTTTTAAAGAACCAACTCTTTGATTCATGGATTCTTTGCATTGTTTTCTCAGTCTCTATTGAATGAATTTCTGCTCTGATCTTTATAATTTCCTCCCTTCTTTTGCCTTTGGGCTTGGCTTGCTCTTCTTTTTCTAGATGTTTGAAGTGTAACATCAGGTTGTTTACTTGTGTTGGTTCTGTCTTCCTGATGTGGGAACTCAGTGCAATACATTTTCCTCTGAGGACCATTTTCATTGCATGCCACAGGTTCCAGTAAGTTGTATTTGTATTTTTGTTTGCTCATAGATATTGTTTAATTTCTTCTTTAATTTCCTCTGTGACACAGTGATTGCTCAAGAGTGTATTATTCAATTTCTATGTGTATGTGGGGGTTTTGCAGTTTCTTTTTTCATTAATTTCTAGTTTCATGGCACTATGATTCAATAACATGCATGGGATAATTTGAAGTTTTTTCATTCACTTAAATATGTTCTGTGGGCTAGTATATGGTCTATTTTAGATAATGCCCCATGTACTGCTGAGGAGAATGTATATTCTGATGTTGTTGGATAGAACACTCTGTGTAGGTCTATCAAGTGGATTTGTTCACAGGTGTGATTCAGTTCTGTTGTTTCTTTGCTGATTTTATGTCTAGTTGACCTGTCCCTTTGTGTCAATGGTGTATTAAGTTCTCCTGTTATAATTGTGCTATTGCTTATTTGATTTTTCATTTCTGTTAATACTTGCTTTGTATATCTCGGTACTCTGGTATTTGGTGCATATATATTTAACATTGTTATGTTTTCCTCTTGGAGTTTTCCCCTAACTAGTATGTAGTGACCTTTATTTCTTTGGATCATTCTTGGTTGGAAGTCCACATTGTCTGCAGAAAGAATAGCTACCCCTGCTTTATTTTGGGGGTTTCTGTTGCATGAAATATTGTTTTCCATCCTTTGACTTTCAATCTATGAGTCTCCTTTTGGGTAACATGGGTTTCTTGTAGACAGCATATGGTATTATGTTGTTTCTTAGTCCATTCATCCAGTCTGTTTCTTTTAATTGGTGAATTGAGGCCATTTACATTAATGGCTATAACTGTTATATTGGTTTATTGATGACATGTTATCTTTCTGCTGTTGTATATTTAGCTTTCCATTCTGTTTAATTGTCTGCCTTGCTTAGTGGATTTTTCCTATGTGGATTTAGAATGTCATTCAGTATTCTTTGTAGGGTTGGTTTGGTGATCATGAAGTTATTCAGCTGATCTTTGTCATTGAAGTATCTCATTTCTCCATCCATTCTGAAGGACAGTTTTGCAGGGTACATCAGTCTGCGTGGAAGTCATTTTCTTTTAGGTTCTGAAATACTTCACTGTATGGTCTTCTTGACTTCATTTTTTGTGTTGAGAAGTCTGTTGTGATTCTGCTAGGTTTTCTTTTGTAGGTGGTCTGTCTCTTCTCTCTAGTAGCTTTTAATATTCTGTTCTATTGATGGATATCTGGGATGGTGATTATTGTATGTCTGGGTTAGTTTTATTTTGGTTATGGCTAGTTGGAGTTCTATATGATTCACTAATCTGTATGTCAGTTTCCATTCTCATGTTTGGGAAATTTTCAGCTGTTACCTCTGTAAATGGCCTCTTGATATCATTTGTCTTGTCCCTTTCTTTTTCATTTATCCCTAATAATCTTATGTTGCTTTTCTTTGCATCATCTTGCAGCTGTTGAATTGTTATTTCCTGATTCCTTGTTATTTTTAAAAGATCTTTCTTTTCCTGGTCACTAGCTGTAATCTTATCTTCAAGGTCTGAAATTCTATCTTCACTTTTGTTGAGGTGGTATTGTCAACTTCCAATAGAATTTTTGTTTTCATGAATATCTCTTTGAATCTGCTTCATGCATTCTCTTTGTTTTTTATAGTGTTCATTCAGGGATTACATCTGTTTGCTTTGTTCCTCTAATTTTTTAACTGTGTCTTCTTTAGACATGCTCAGTATTTCTGTCAGTAATTTTACTATCTCTTCTTTTCCTTTGGAGATTATTTCTGATATAGTTTTTATAGCTTCCCCAAGTTGCTTCTTTATTTCAGTTGATATCTTTTCAGGTGTCTGGCTTATATTTTCTTCTATGTGCATGGCTCCTAGGCTTTCTTGGGATGGGCTGGAGTTTTGAGATTTCATTTTGGTCTTTGTCTTGTCATTTTCCTCTATTTCCATGCTTCAATGATGGATTGTTCCAAAGCTTCTCCCAGATGTGTTGTAAATCACCTCCTGCACCCTCACCTCCTGGGACTGAATGAAGATCTCTAAGCATGGCCCTGTCAGGTCTGCAGGGCTTTCTGAGACAATTCCAGTGTTTTAGGCAGCTAGGCAAGCATGTAACCACTTGGAGTGATGGTCTTAAACTCTCCCCAGGCCTGCACCAACAGGCTGGATCTCACCTTGCTCCACCGTGGCTCCCTGTATTGAAAGAAGGTCACTGGGCATGATCCAGTCAGGCCTGTGAAACTTTCTGAACCTTGTCCTGTGTTTTAGGTAGCTGGGAGGGCACATAAGTACTGGGAGCAATGGTCTTAAACTCTCCCTGTTCCAGTGCGGGCAGGCTGGAACTCAACTCATGAGGCCTTGGCTCCTCAGACTGAAAGAATGGCATGGTCCACTCAGGCCCTCATAACCTCCTGAGCCTAGTACAGTGTTTTACAGAACTGGATTGGCACTTAACTGCTGGGAGTGATGGTCTTAAACTCTCCCTGGGCCAGTGCCAGTGGGCTGGAACTTCCCTCCTGAGGCCTTGGCTCCCAGGACTGAAAGAAGGTCACTCAACATGGGTCTAGTTTTAGTTTTTGGCATATGGAGAGCCAGTTTTTCTGGCACCACATGTTAAAGAGGCTACCTTTCTTCCAGTGAAGGTGTTTGACCCCTTTGTCAAAGGCAAAGTGGCTGAGTGTCTTGTGGTTGTATCTTTTATTATAGTGATATTCAGGTCCATTTTTATGGCAGTACCATTCTGGTTTTATCACAGTAGCTTTCTAGTATATCTTTCTAGTATATCTAGTATATCTGCCTTGCCTTTCTTTCCCAGAATTGCTTTTGCTTTTCTAGATCTCTTCTGGTTCCAGATGAATGTTGGGTATGATTTCTCTAGATCTGTGAGGTATGTTAATGGTCTTTTGATTGGAATTGCATTAAATCTGTCTAAGGATTTTGGGAGAATGGCCATTTTCACAATGTTCATTCTTCCTATCCATGAACATGCCTTTCCACTTTCTGAGATCCTCTTCAATTTCTTTTTTCAGAGTACTGTAATTTTCACTGAATAGATCTTTTACTTGCTATGTTAAATTGATTGATATACATTTCACTCTTTGTATGCTATTGTAAAGGGGAGGGTTTCACTCATCTCTCTCATTGAGTTTGTTATTTGTGTAAAGAAATGCTGTTGATTTTTTCATGTTGAATTTGTATCCAGAGACATTACTGTATTTGGTTGTTATAACTAAAAGTCATTCTGTTGAGTTTTGGGGTCTTTGTATGTAGAGTATCATGTCATCTGCAAATAATTTTAATTTAATTTCTTCTTTTCCTATTACTAGTCTATTTATTTCTTTCCTTTGTCTAATTGTTCTTGGTAATATTTCAGCACTACATTGAATAGGAGTGGTGATAATGGACATTCTTGTCTTGCTCCTGATTTTAGAGTAAAAATTTTCAGTTTTTGACCATTTAATATGATGCTTGTCTCTGCATCTATTGAAATGATCATGTGGTTCCTCTCTTTGGCTCTATTGATATGGTGTATTGCATTTATTGATTCACATATGTTGAAGCATTTCTGAATTCCTGAGATGAATCCCACTTGGTTAGGGAATATGGTCTTCTTGATGATTTACTGCATTCTGTTTACCAGTATTTGACTGAGAATTTTTGCATCTATGTTCATTAGGGAGATTGGCCTGTAGTTTTCTTTTTTGGTTGAATCTTTCTCTGGTTTTGGTATTAGAGTGATACTTGTTTCCAGTAATGAGTTAGTAAGAATTGCTTCCTTTTCTATTTAATTAAAGAGTTTGTGGAGTGTTGGCAGTAAGTCTTCCTTGAACTTCTTGTAGAATTCAGCAGTGAATCCATCAGTACCTGGGCTTTTCTTTGTTGGTAAGGTTTTAATTACATTTCCAATTTCACTAATTGAAATTGTGTTATTCAGACATTTCACACCTTCTTTAAGGTTTTTTTTTTTTTTTTTGTACTGGGGATCAAACTCACAACCTTGCACTTGCCAGGCAGGTGCTTAGGCTACTGAGCTAAATCCCCAGCCCTCTGACATTTCACATCTTGATCCAGCTTTGGTAATTCATATTTTTCCAAGAATCTATGAGAGTAAACATTTTTAAATTAGGTATTGATCATCTTCTGCATTTCCACAGGGTCTGCAGTGATTTTGCCCATTTCATTCCATATTGCATAAACTTGAGTTTTTTCTTTCCTTTTTCAAATAAGGTTGGCTAGGGGTTTAGCAATTTTATTAGTCTTTCAAATAATCTGTTCTTTGATATGTTAATTCTTTGTATTATTTTCTTAGTCTCTATTTAATTAGTTTCTGTTCTGATCTTTATAATTTCCTCCCTTCTTTTGGCTTTGGGCTTCACTTGCTCTTCTTTTTCTAGATGTTTGAGGTGTTACATTAGGTTGTCTATTTGTGTTAGTTCTGTTTTTCTGATGTGGGAATTCGTTGCAATAAATTTCCCTCTGAGGACTGTTTTCATTGCATCCCACAGTTCCAGTAAGTTGCATTTGTATTTTCATTTGTTTGTAGATATTGTTTAATTTCTTCTTTTATTTCCTCTGTGACTTATTGATATTCAGGTGTGTGTTATTTAATTTCCAGTATTCATGGAGTTTTTGCAGCTTCTTTTGTCATTAATTTCTAGTTTCATGGCGCTATTATCAGATAATATTCCTGGGATAATTTCAATTCTTTTGCATTTACTTAAGCATTTTCTATGGGCTAGTATATGGCCTATTTTACAGAATGTCCCATGTGCAGCTGAGAATATATATTCTTATACTGTTGGGTGGAACACTCTGTACACATCTACTAAGTCCATTTGTTCACAAATTTGATTCAGTTCTGTTATTTCTTTACTGAATTTCTGTCCAGATGATCTGTCTCTTTGTGTCAATGGGCTGTTAAGATCTGTTATAACAGTATTTTTGCTTATTTGAGTTTTCATTTCCATTAATATTTGTTTTACATTGCTGTGTGCTCCGATATTTGGTGCATATATTTGGGATTGTTATCTCTTCCTCTTGAAGTTTTCTCCTAACTGGTATGTAGTGATCTTCTTTATCTCTTCTAATCATCCTTGCTTTGAAGTTCAGATTCGTTGCAAACAGTACCGCTACCCCGGCTATTTTTGAGGTGCGTGCTGCATGAAGTATTATTTTCCATCCTTTGACTTTCAGTCTATGAATTTCCTTTTGGGTTAGATGGGTTTCTTGTATACAACATATGGTTGGATGTTGTTTCTTGATCCATTCTGGTAGTGTGTTTCTTTTAATTGGTGAATTGAGGCCATTTACATTAATGGTTATAACTGATATACACTGGCTCATTTTTGTGACATCTTTCTGCTGTTGGTTCTTTATTTTTCCACTCTCTTTGATTGTCTGACCTGCTTAGTGGCTTTTTTATATTGGTGTTCTTGGAATTTAGTTCTCTTTATATCTGTCTAGAGTATCTTTCAGTATTCTTTGCAGGGTTGGTTTGGTGCTTATGGCATTATTCAAGGTTTTTGGTCATAGAAGTATTTTATTTCTCCATGAA
>PVJX010040697.1:0-15041 GCA_004027295.1 Dolichotis patagonum | reverse complement strand
GCCAAGCTGTCTGTGGTACATGACAGCTGGAAGAAATTTCCTTCTCAAATCAGTGTTTCAAATACAAGTATTCATCAGATTGGTTAAAGGGAAGAAAGTAAGGAAGATGAAGATGTGGAGAGGCATGAAATGAGTGAAAGAAGGAGCTGAGGGGACTCAGAAGAAGAAAATTAAATGAAACTTACATGACTATTAACTGTATCTCTGCAGGTTTTAGAGAAGCCATCTGTCTGTCATGGGTCATTTTCTCACCCCTATTATTGAGGATATAGCTCACCCCTATCGACAATAATGGGCTCACACTTAGTTCAAAGCCTTGCCCCCCAATTGGATTTTCACTTCATTTCACTATCAGAGCATCAGTATAACTCAGATAAAAATAGACCCTGTCCCGTTATGATATTGTTCTTGTTCCTGGTGTTACCAGTAAGCTCGCCCTTGCCAATTTAGTCTTTAAAACAAGCACTGTGGAAAAGTCCACAAGACAGTGGTAATTGCAGGTGCACTAAGGGTAAGGCTGAGGTCCTAGCTGAGTTGTGCATGTCATCTCATTGTTAGAATGGGACTGTTTCCCTGCTAGGACTCCATGCTTGTCACATGCATTCTACAATCTGCTTATTATATAAGTATCACATTTTCATCTTTTAAAAGAAAATATTCATAAATTGTCGCTTTGACAGACAAACATTATCAAATTACATTATCTTTTACTAACTTTCAAATTTGTATTTTTCAATTGTTTTTACCCTAAGACAAAGTTAACTGTATTCTTTTAAGACTTACAAATAACAAATATATATTTGACTTTCAGTCCATAAACCCTGTTTCAGATTAATTATATTTCCTACACAGAGCATCTTGATGGACCCTACCTCCTGATCTACTCTGATTGTGTTTCTTTTTATTATAGTGTATCAAGGCCATCTACGTTAGAGATTATGGTCAACCTTTTCTGTCTCATTTCTGCTATGCTATTTTTCTGCCATTGCTTGTCTACTTTTCTCCTTCATTCCACTGTCTGCCCTGTTCATCAAGAAAATAATGCTCTGTGTGACAGGGAACCAGATAGAAAAAGGGGCAGCTCATCCAACAGCTGAAGATAGGTTGGAAAGACATGACAATTTTGTGCAGTGGAGAACTACTCAGCTATAACAAAGGAAAACCTTGAGGCTTTTGTAGGTAAAGGAATACAACTTAAGATCAAGCCCAGGGGATAAAAGGTTCAGAACCACTTAGGTAAATAGTGGGTTGCACCCTGTTTTAGTTACTTTTATTTGTCGCTGAGACAAAATACCTGATGTCCAAAGTTGGGAAAGGAAAGGTTTATTTCTTACAGTTTTTGGAGGTTTCAGTCCATACTCAGTTGGCTCCAATGCAGGGTGGCATGGCGGGGCCACAGTTCATGGTGGCTACAAACAGCAAGGCAGAAACTGGCAAAAGAGAGACATACACTCTTCCTGCCATTACATCACGTCCTGGCTCCACCCCCTAGAAGGGTGTAGCACTGACACCATCAATCCAAGCACTAGACAATGAAGCAGTCACAAATGTACAGTGCAAATACATGAGGCCTGGGGGCCACCGACATAAACCATGACACACCCCTAACTTAAAAAGTAAAGGAGTTAGTGGGACCCAAAATGTACAATGCACCCTGTGAAAGTGAAAGGGGAAGAATTGTCTAAAAAAGGAAGGCAGAGGACATTGTTAATAGTGTATCAGGATTTAAAATCCACATAGTTCTTATCTCTCTGTTTATTTTGGTTATATTCTGTTCCAGTCTGTGTACTTCTACTAGACTTGAGGGCACAGACAGCTATTCCAAAAATAGCAGGATACACTACAGTAATCATCCTTAATTTCCTATTAAGTTAATCTGAAGCCCTGTATTATTTACATTGTCTTATTATGACTGATCTTATTTGAATTTGGTTTGTTTGATCATTGTTTTGTATTGACTGATTTTATTCGAATCTGTTATGATTGATAGTATCAAGTCTGAGAATATAGGCAACTACACTGAAGATGACAAGTTTCACTACGACACCCACTTTGGCTTGACTATTACCTACTTTTGAAGTCTTACAATGTCTCCAATGTTTTGTTTTTATTAATATTGTTATGTACTGCTATGTTCAATTATACTATGCCTGATGATATAGACAATTCTATTGAAGATAACAAGAGACACCATAATAACCATTGTAGATCACCTTGCATTGTGGCTTTATATGACTTTTTCATTTTCGTTTTTTCTAGGAATTTGGTGTTTTTTGTCTTGTTTTGTTTTTCCCTCTAATACAGAAAGGATAGAGACACATGTAGAGACTCATGCATGTGTAGAGCTTATAAACAGTTTATGAGAACTGATTATATAATGCACAATGAAATGAACAACTACTTTGAAGAAAAAGAGAAACTAAGATACTCAGTGCTGATTATGTAGCATCATGAAGTAAAATCCAACAATACTATCATTCTTTGTTCAGAGTGATTTTAGTCTGTTTTGTTTTGTTTAATTTCAACATACTTGAAGGTATAGACAGCTATTTTGAAGAGAATGAGAGACACTATGACAGTTATTGTTGACTTGCTTATTGTCTGGTCTTGAAGACCTAAAATGCCTTCATCATCCTGTTTGAATCAGTTTTATACTATGTTGTTTATATGAATTCACTGTATGTGAAGATATGGACAACTATTTGGAAGAAAACAAGAGACAATTTGATAGATAGTGAAGATCTCCAGTTGTCTTTCTTTAAAATCTGTGTCTTTTACATTGTTTTCTTATGCTCTTTTTTGTTCTGTTTTGTGCTGTTTAATTTTACCCTCTTTAAAATAAAATTTAAAAAATAACAAATATACATATATAGAATTTAATTAAAACCTTGTGCATTCTTTATTCAATACTGCTTATTGTTTCATAATACATCTAGTTATATTATCAGTTAAAAGTTATTTTAACAATTGATTCTTTCAAATAGTACAACAGAAATGCCTGTACATGTAATGTTTTAGGCACTACTACTTAATTTCCTCAGAAAAAGAGGTTTAAAAGTGAAATAATTGAATCAAAGTATACATGTAAATTGCTTTCTAATACCAATTGGTGAAGGAGCCTACAGAAAATCTTTATCAATTTTTCCATGTTTATTTGCTGTCCTGTTATTATGTGTATATAAACATTCATAATCTCTATATGGCCTTGCTGCATTGAAGTTTTTATAAATATATAATATCTTCTTTTATCTCTGTAACATTTTTAGACTGAAAGTCTGTTTTGTTTCAGATGAATGGCTATTGCTTTCTTATGGTTATTATTTACATGAAAATAATTTTCATGCTTTCTTATGGTTATTATTTACATGAAAATAATTTTCCATCTTTTCACTTTGAAGTCTTTGTGCCATTGGACATAAAATGAGTGAAACTCTTATAGATGATTCATAATCAGATGATTTTTTGATATGTTCTGCCAATTTGGCTTTTTCCATATTTTTATTAATGTATATTATATATAGATTAATGGGCTTCATTTTGGTATATTTATTTATTATTTTTATTTTATTTTATTTTATTTTAAAAATAGAAAAATACAACAACACAAGACAGAACAAAGCCATCAAGATAATGCAATGAAACTGGTACAGAACTTCAGAGCAGGATACCAGGAAACAATAATAGCTACCATAGTATATCTTGTTATCTTCACAATAGTTTCTATTCCATCAGTATAGCAAAATCAAACCCAAAATGGAAAACTATAAAACCAATCAAAACAGAGTATTGAATAAAGAAAAATAATCAGAAAAAAGCAAAACAGTGAAAGCAATATTTACCTTCACAGACAAGATAGAAGGAAATCCCCCATATTTGCTATATTTCATACTGTCATCCTCCCAAGAGATGCTCAGACCCCTGGCCCCAGGTCAGCATAATCAACCCAACAATACAAGCATTTAGTTGCTTTATGTGCCTTAGTTGCTATCAGCACTGCCTGACCTCGAAACCATCCAGTTGCTAAGGTGGAGGGAGATGGAAACATGAACGTTTGATTCTCAGCCCGCGCTCCGGAAGGCTCCCGGGAGGTGCTAACTTGTTCTTTCCCTGGCACACCCAAGACTTGCACCTCTTATCGGGAAGGCTGGCTCCTTGCTTTCTTGGTTGGTCCCCCAAGTTCCAGCACGGCTGATTCTTGGGAGACGCTGACTTGTTTTCTCACTGGTGCACCCTCGGTTCACACCACTTACCAGGAAGCCTGGCCTCATTTTGGTGTATTTGTGCACCACATGGAATACTTCATCATTCTTCCGTAACTCCCTTGCCCCACCATTGCCATTTGTATCACAACTTTTGGGAGGGGTTTCAATGTGTATGATGTATCCTGACCATTCTGAAGGTTCCATTGTCCCCTCTTTTCTTTCTCTTCTTTTCATCTAATGATAGTCTACTTCTACTTTTGTGCTTTAGATTTCACGTATTACAGAGACAAACATTATGCAATGTTTGTCTAATTCTGATGTACTTTTCTCATCAGCACAATCTCTAGATACATCTATTTTCCTGAAAATGACCAAATTTTATTTATTTTCATAGCTGAATAACACCCTATTGTGGGTCTCTACCAAATTTCATTTCTCACTCATCTGTTGGTGAACTTCTAGGTTCCATAATATAGTTCCTTATTGTATACTGTGCCACAGTACACGGGTGTGCAGGTATCTAAACTCTGTCTTTTGATTGGAGAGTTTAGCTCATTTATGTTTAATGATTGAAGAGGCACACTTCTGGTAAGTGTAATTGCCTTAATATTAAATTGGATAAAAATATGAAAATATCTATTAAGGATTACTGCTTACTAATGTGCCAGTTGGGTGTTATTTAGTATTTATGTAATGCATTTTAATTTATTATTGTACTTTTTAGAGTGACTATTTTTCAAGATCCTCTGACTTACACTGGATTTAGTAGGACAGCCTTCAGGAATCACTCATTCTGCTGTCCTTAATCATCTTCTTCTGTTTTCTTAGCTATTTATTTTGTCCCCCAAGATTCTTCTGGGAGGAGGGGATAGCCTAAAGTTTCTGGGCTTCACATTCATATATCCTCAATTATTGAACACTTTTTCTAGTCAGGGAAAGGCTGTGGGTAATTGGCTTATGCCTGCAATCGGATCAGTGTGGAAAAAGGAAGTAAATTTCCTGCAAGAATAGTGAAAGAAACCTCAAAGATTCTGATGGATTAGAGCTCTCTGAATTACATGTTTTCACGGGGAGGTGCTGTATTTTTTTATTTCTACCATAGTGCTTACTATAAGTTTTGCATTTTAAAGTGACTTTTATTCCAAGCTCTGTAGGTTAGACATATGACACAGTCCGTTGTTTTGTACAGTCTAACAAGGCCACAATCAAGGGCCAGAATCACAGCAGGGATGTGATTTTGTCTGGATATTCCATGGAAAAATCTAATCTGAATCCTATCCAAATCGTTGGCACAGTTCGGTTGAATCAGTTATAGGTTTATGTCCCTGTTTTCTCTATGGCCTTGAGCCCAGAACTGTTCTCAGATTCTAGGGACCCTGTGCCTTTCTGGGCTCCTGGCTCACTCTTTCCATTTTCAAAGCCAGGACCAGCTGGTCCTTTCTGGTTTGAATCTTTCTGACATCCTTTGTGTTTCATTTCCTCTGCTCTTTACCCTTGAATGTCTGTCATCACTTTTTGTCTTTGTAAGGCCTATATGAGTACACTGGACCCACCTAGATAATCTGGGATAACCTTTCTATGTAAATTCATGCCTGGTCACCTAAATTACACCTGAAAATGCATGGCCTAGTATATCCTAAAGTCTCAAAGTGCAAAATCTCAAAAGATTGTTTTACAATATTTAAAGTTATTAAATTAAAATATATTCTTCTGACTCTAAATGCAACAGAAGCCAAAATGTGTACTCTGGTTTGACATTTTTCTGCAAATAGACAAATGCAAGTAGGAGACATATTTCTATTTTCTTCATTCAGAAGATGTCTACTGAGCCCTTAAGTCATGCCCAACTTTATTTTAAGAAGTAATTAATGAACAAAATATGCTTGCTCTCATGGATTTTACATTTTAATGGGGAAAAGAGAAAGCAATCTATGAAAATAACACATAAATAAAGGTATTTATATCATAAAGTTATTTGTTCCATAAAATAACAAAAACAGTTAATAAGAGATGGGGGCTCTAGGTAGAAGATGATAATTTTAAGTAAAGTGATAAGGAGAGACCTCACCGAGAAGGTGTGCTCCTGCATATGGGTCTGAGAGAGGTAAAAAATGAATATATCGATGTCTGGGGAAAAGGCATTTCAGACAGAGCACACTGACTTTATCTCCTAACATACTAATTTTCAGTATTCAGCTATGAAAGTCATGAAGGTCTTTAAATATTAGTGATATTACATCAGGCTTCTGTGAGGAATATTTTGGAAGTAACAGTGGAATTCCACTAGAAGGAGTCAGAGCCTTGCCTGTGGGGTAGAGAAATAAATGCCCATCTCCAATGCACTGACAAGCATATTCAAATAGTTTTCTTATTTTTTGAAAAACACTAATAAGAAAGGTTACCTACACATCTGTTCTTTTCACAGAAATATTGAAATTTTAAGTTTCTTATGTAGATTTTCAGAGAAATTGCCCTGAAAAAAGAATCAAGGTATTAAAAACCAAATGGCAAAAAAGCTAATACCTGTATTTTGCCTCCCATGGTTCAAGATAGAAAGTTCTCCACTTCTTGTGACAGAAACAGATAGCCTGCTTGATGGGTTTTTACAATTTGATTTGTATTCATTTCATTCGGGGGAAGGTGGGGTGGGATAAGGATACAGACCCATAGAACAGGACACAAACTCAGATTAATGCAATTGTGATTTCCATGTTTGAAAAATACATGGGCTCTGGAGAGAAAGAATGATGTTCATCAAAATTCACCCTAAAACAACATTATAGAAAGAGTATGCTGGTCTGCAGTTCTGTGCTGAGAATGAATGCCCAGCTTTTACTCCATTTTACATTTCCTCCTTGTTTCCTCTCTTGGAAATCATCATGGCGGATGGAGGCTTCTGGTCTGTGTGTTAGCCTTTGTACGGAGCACATTATGGTAGGGTGGGTTTCCCAGAACTCCTAGATGAAACAGGGAGGGAATTCATCAACTAAGGATTGTTTTCATTCTATACTGATATGAATTAGTTCATCTGCTCAAAGAAAATCGTTGTCTTCCCTTTTCCCAAATATACACAAATGCACCCACTGTGGCTTTAATAGGATAGAGTAGACAGGTAGATAAATAGATAGGGAGATAGATAGACAGATAATTACTCCTCCCTGCTGAAACACAGGCAGAAAGAGTAAGGAAAGGCAAGACTGGTACAGCTTCACCATGTCAAGTGCTAAGACTATTCCTATCTCATGGCTTCTGTTTTCCGCAGCACTGATATCTAACTCAAGCGCAAGATGAATTCTGATCATCTTACAGTCTTATTGTTAGCAGATGGCCACAAACTGAAATTATTCACCCATCTTAAAACACTTGTGGATAATAATATTCAACATTTCCAGCTACATCCTTCTGATCAGGACTTAGGGTTAACGGACTTCAGCTTATATTTTAAGAGTCCATGTGCTCAGCTTCCAGTTAGTATGTTTATGATGAAGGCTGAGAGTAACCATGGCTACTAGAAAAGAGACACTGGAAATAGAGATCCTAAAATATCCCCTTTCCTATTGATAATAAAATTGTGAATGCTTTGAAGCCTCACCAGACTGTCCCAGTTTGTCTACAAGTTTACACAAACCATGTGGTTTATGATGACAGTGATCGATAATAAGCACACTGTGTGCCTATATTACTGGCTCCAGTAAAAATCTTAGACTATCTTATGTGACTCCCTTAAAAGAAAACTTGGAATTTCATACCTGGCATTCTCCTGGCTCTGCAAGATGTGATGGCTTCTTTACTGATGCTGCTTTTTATCCTTTGATTGTAACAAATCATATTCATGAGAAAAACGATTTCTGAGCATGGTAGACAGCCACATGCTAAGTGCCTGATATACATTTCAATACATTATTCTTTCTAGCAACATACAATGTTATTACTATTACATCTGTGCCAGCATATTAATGGGTTAATCTTCCTGTGAATCTATGGCTGAAAGGGTTGTTAGCTTAATCTGTAGCTAAAAGGGCTGCCCACATACCACTAAGAGGGGAGCTTTCCTCCACCATGTCCTTAAGCTATGATATTTCTGTCCTGGAGTGAGCAGACTATAGACTAAAGCTCCTGAAACAGGGAACCCATATAAACCTCTCCTCTTTCAAGATGTAAAGTCAGAAATGTTGTTCTAACCATGGAAGCTGACTAACACAATCTCCATTTTATAGATGAGGAGCTGTAAGCTTTGAGAAGTTGAACACTTTGTCCGAGTTCTTGCATATTGTAGGCGAAAGGAGTCTTTCCTAGTGAGCCTCTGGATATATATGCTCTAAACCATAACATGGACCCTGGAAACTGGGTGTGCAGCCAGGAGGTGAATGGTGTCCTGACTGCCCAGATGTCTCATTTTGCTAAAGGCAGAGTAGATCAGGAAATAACAAACTCATGGTTATGGAAGTTTGTGTTATCTTTGTAAATCTATTTTTTCTGCCTCTCTGATCTATTACTTTTACACTTGTGCAGTGGCTTATATTGTCCAGTGGACGGCAGGCAGAAGTCAGAGTGCATAGGCATAAGGCAAAACCTTTGACAACATCCGAAAATGTGCTCTGAAAGAAGAGTAAGAAGAACAAGGCAACCACTGGCTTTTCGGCTTGATTTATGGAATAAGAAAATACTGGAATGATCTGAACCTAACTCAAGCTGGATCATAGCAAACACATCCCCCTCACTGCTGTGAGGAAGCAAAGGGTGGATTTGTTCCAGCAATCAGTGTTTAGGGACTATTTCTTATGCAGCATTGGCATGCTGATACACTTGCAGAGGTAATATATGATTCTAAATGGAAAACAATCAGGATAGATGGCAAACTGCCCAAAATTTCCATTCTTAAGATAAATAATTTTATGCAGTAAATGTTCTTACATCCTTATTATCTCAGTTTTTGATAGGGGAAAATGGTATCAGTTATTAAGTGAATAGTATGTGGTAGGTACACTGCCAAATGTGTTTGGATGTTTCAAAATAAGTTACATATGAGTTTTAGTCCAAGATTTAAGTTATTAAAATCTTAGATTTTTAGTAAAAATTGGAGGATTCATATTCACTTAATTTTCTTAAGCATACATGTAGTCACACACTTTAAAAGACCTAGATTTTCTGGAAATAAATTTATAAATTAATAATTTGAAGATTTTTTTCAGGGACTTCCCATACTACAAGAATAGACCAAGGCTAATCTTTGAGGAACTCTTGCCGTATGAAATGTTACCTTTAATTGCTCTCCTATGCAGTGAGAAAATGTGTGCAATTCAATCAAAATAATAGATGCAATGCCAACTGCCCAACTCTGTAACAGCTTTTTGGTTCATAATATTTTTATTCTGTTCACCTCAGAGACTCTATGGTATTTTTGTCTCTAGAAAACTAACATAAATAAACTTAGATTTTCAATATTTTGAGAATCCCTTTGTTTGTTAATTTTGGAGAAAAGCTATTATATTTTGCATATTTTCCACATAACCTAAAGAGATGGGGATATGTGCCTTCCTGGAAATTTTGAAATAATGATTTTTAATAATCTTCAGCCCATTATTCCCACATGCATTTACATCCATACGCCATAGACATGTAACTATTGTTACCTAAGTGTGTTATGCTACTTCTAACTAGATACAAAAGTAGGGTAGGAAAATGGAGCTTGCGGTGACGCAGAATATAGCATGTCACCACTTTTGAATGTTGGCTGAATTATCATTAAATAAAATTTCAAGATATTTTTAACATGAAGCATAAAAGAGCAACAATATTGGCTTCCAACATGGTCCATTTTAAAATGTGTTTTTCCTAGTTATATAAGTACAATGATAAAGTAAATTTCTTTTCAATCACTGTACACTGAAGTGCTTGAAGGCTGATTCTTTCACAGTTCTGTGTGTGTGTGTGTGTGTGTCTGTCTGTCTCTTTCTCTCTCCCCACCTCTGTCATCTGTGCTAGATTCATTATATGTCCATCATTTTACTGGGCACTGATTTTCACTATCATTGTTATGGTAATTGGAAAATTAATTAGAAGTTTCGATTACCTAGTAAACAGAAATGGCATTTTTCATATGAGAATTAACTAGCCAGATAAGTTGTAGTTAAATTCAAGTATTTATTACTTTCTGAACTCATCTAAGAATTACATGTACAGTTCATAAACGGGACTAAAAACTACAGTTAAAGATAATCCATCAGAGCAGAAACTACAATATTCATTACACTATGTAGTAAAAACTGCTTTTAAGTGATTAGTGAACATGCTTGATTAATGTGTGCTGATTAAATAAATATCTAAAGTCCTGATGTGAATAAATACAGTGATATTATTTTCAACGGTATTGCTATCACTACATATAATTTGCAAAACTGCTCATTCTTGGCAAAAATATATTCCAGGTCAGTTAAGAAAAGAGAATTTGGCTTCAGACATCTAAAATCCAAATTATCATAAATTTTATGGTTGTGGTGGTGGGTAGTTTATTTGTGCCATAACATTCCAATTATTTAAGTCAGTAAAATTATTCCTCTTTCCAAAGATAGCATATTCACATGAGGTCAGAGTTGAGCATGGGTACACACCATTCACTGATTCACATTGTATATTGAAGAATAACTTTTTGAACAAATCCGGGGTTCAGGTATAGCCTTACACTTTTTTATAGTGATCATGTGTTTTTCAACACATAATCCAGTCATTGTGAATATTTTCTCTAATAATAAGAGTCATATCATTATAAGTGTAAGTTTCAGGTGAATTACATATATTTTTTTTCTCCTACCAACTTGTTTCAATGAGATATTTACCAGTAAACTTCAATATCCTGATTATTTAAGCAATGAACAATGACAAAATGAGCAAATGAATGAATTTCTTGGAAAACGAAAGCCTAAAAATTTATTTTCAGGAAGAGCCAATCAGAGAATGCCAAAAGAAGCCACTTTTTCCTGTGACTTCACAAATTTGCTTAAAAACTATGCCTACCCTTTAAAAAACTTGACACTTGACATTTTCCCAGGTTATAAGTAATTTGGGTAACAAAGCTGAAGGGAAATTGAACTTGTCAGCATGTTACATGCGTTTGTCTCTATGAATATAATAAAGTGTGCCTCTGGAATGGGTGATAATCACAGACATAGTTTTGCAATTTATCAGTAAGATATTTAAACTTTTGTTTCTGAACTTCTTTTTTCCTTGTTTATTAACTTATATCAGATTTAAAACATGGCATAGAGAATCAAACAAGTATCTTTAAGGGGTCTCTCACTAGAGCCTTGAAGATGTGGGGTTCTCCAGAGTGCTTTATAGCCATTTCAATTCACAGTTTGTTTGTTTGTTTGTTTTTGCCACCCTGGATTTATTCACTGCTGCTCAGCATTTATGATTTGATATATCATTTATTTGAAATAGAGTGATTTTTTTAAGGATGCATTTTGTGCAAGTCATGAGTTTGGGTCATATTGAGAGCTAAGGCATTTCCACGTCAGGTATATGAAGTAAAGACGGCATTCGGACTACACATTGATAAAAGCTTGAACCTTAATGGAAACCCTAAGTGACATGGGTTCTACAGGAGGAGTAGCAAGCATGCTGACTGTGTGCCTGAACTATGCGTTGTAGGTAACATGCGTGCACTGGCGTAATATGCACCACAATCGTAGATGGTATGTAGTAATGGTATCACTACCCTCATTTTAACCGGTGAGCCACAGAGGACTTGAATGCTTATGGTTACACAGGTGGTTAGTGGATCCTGGAATTCAAATCAAAGATGTTGGTGCTAAAATAAGCCCTTTATTCCTATTATGGTTTATATCTAGATGTCCCCCCAAAGGCTCATAGAATCATAAGTAGAACTTTTGGGAGGTGGCTGGGTCATGGGGGCCTGATTCTCTTCAGTGGGTTAGTACACTGCTGAGTTTATAACCCAGTGTGATGCTGGGAAGTGAAGCTTGGTCAGAGAATGTGGGTCACCAGGGTGTGATCTAGAAGGGTCTAGCTTCCTTCCTGGGAGAGTCTCTCTTCTTTGCTTGATCTGTCTCTGTCTCTCTCTCTTTGTTTCTGTCTCTGTCTGTCTGTCTGTCTGTGTCTGTATCTCTTTCTCTCCATCTCTGTCTCTGTCTCTGTCTCTGTCTGTCTCTCTCTCTCCTTCCTCCCTCACTGCCGTGCTCTGCCAGAGCTCTCCTCTGTCGTGCTCCTCTGCTGTGTTACTTGAAGCCAGTCAGCTATAGACTGAAACTTCTACAAACTGTGAGTCAAAATAAACCTCTCCTAAAAATAAATAAATAAATAAATAAATAAATAATAAACCTTTCCCTCTTTGAATTAGGGCTGTCATGTATTATGTCCCAGCAATGAGAAAGTGACAGTCCCTCAGCTATGCTCACTCTTAATTCAAATATCTCAAATACCCAGCACAAAGAGATTTGAACTGCCATCTGTAAAGCAGTATTATTTTAAGTGGAGGCAAATACCATAAGCAGCTGTTAAAATATGTAAGTCAGACCAGAGGATAAATATCAGCTTGATACGTTCTTTCCATTATGATCTACAGTTTGAAATCATTCAAAATAAAAGAATGCCAAGAAGCAAAGTCACTTTTGCTAGGCTTAGTGACGCAGATGTGGACCTGTGGATCATCAGTTTGGGGCCTGAGTGTGGCCAATTTCCGGGCACTGTCACTTCAGTGGGACATTCTTGCTTTCTGCTATTATCTTCCAAGCCATAACACCACAAAGCGTTCCAGTCTATAATTACAGTGTTTATAGAGGAAATCATATGAAATATGTGGTGTAAAAAAGACTTGAGATGGTGTACAGACATATGCTTTGAGAATGACAAAGGTCTACTTTATTTTTCAGCTGCTCAGGCAATAGAGAATTAAGTAGAAATTTCCTTCAGCTCTATTCAGGTTATTAATGTGATAGCAAAGCTGGTGCTTCAGGCTGGTTCACATTCCACGTCTTGAGACTGATAAGATACACTTCTTGCGTCTTAAGAAGAGACAGAGCTTTTCTAGGAAAATAATGACTTCAAAGATCAGCTCTGTGTAGCTCTGTTCAAATTTGTTTTAATGAACTCTCCGTTGCTGTGGCAAAATGTATGATAGCTGGAAAGGAGGAAATATTATTTGGCTCATGGTTTCAATCCCAGTTTGTTTGGTTCCATCAGTTTGAGCCTGAGGTGAGACTGAATATCATAGTGGAGAACACAGAGCTCTTATCTTGGAGGTGATTAGGATGGAAGCAGAGAGACAGAGAGAAATATGGACTATGGCCAGTGTATGCCTTTCAGAGTATACCCAGTGTCTACCTGCCCCAAGAGGCCTCACCAATTAACATTCCTCCACCTCTTATTAAATTATGAGCCCATCAATGGATTAATCCATAGTGAGGTCACAGTACCACCATCCAATTGTTTCTCTGAAGCCCTTCCTCTGAACACTGCTTCCAGTACTTGGACCAAGCCTATAACACAATTAGGATTCAAATTGTAATAACAATAACCAAAATGTGGAAACAACCCAAATGGCCACCGATGTATGGTTGAATCTTAAAAATGAAGTTGGTGTCTACATTCTAGAGTGTTATATTTGCCTTAAAAAAGAGGAGAAAGTTCTGCAATATTGATGACAAGCATGAACCTTAAATACATTAAGTTAAAAACAAAATAAGCCAGGCCTTTGGTGACAACTAATGGCCAATATCACCCATAGTCACATTAGGAATGGAATAGTTGTTACCACCGCCTGGCAGGAAGTAGAAATGAGGAGTTGCTAACTGATAGCCCTGAAGTTTCAGGTAAGCAAGATGAATAAATTCTTGAGGTCATACGGCCCATGTTGTACCATAAGCAACAATAAGGTAGTTTACACTGAAAAATCTGCGAAGATGGTAGACTTCATGAAAGTGTTCTTAACGTAATACAATAAAATTTACAGAAATGAAAATAAATCATTGCGTGTTGCAACCTACCGCCAAGGAGCTTAAATAAAAGCAGTTTGGAAATATGGGTGGAGATATTTAGCATATGAAAACATGAAAATTTGACTTTGGGGCATAAGGAAGACAGTTGAATCTGACAGCTTTTTCTTTGTAATGTGAAATAATGCAGTGTGAACAAAATTTATCTGCTATACAAATGTAGAGGTATATGCTATTGAGCTGGATTTGTTATGACCTTAACTGACAAAATAAACAGTTCTATTGTGAACAAGTCTTAACTAAATGGAAACTGAAAATGCATTAAGGTGGACAAGTTTTAGAAGAATTATAAATCCATAAGCTTCTTAGGAGTACTAACATTTTGAGGTTGAAAAGAGCAGTTTTCAGATGTGTTCATGCAGTAATACTTCTCTGCATGGCCGCATCTTTACAGCTCCACTCTCTCATCTGTATTTCCTTTTGCTCTTGCTCTCATAAATTAAGTGAACACTAAACTTTTTACTTGACTCCCCAAGTTTGCCACTTACTTCTTTGATTGACATTGAGTCAGTTTTGAACATGGATGTTCTTTAGCTCTGAATTTCTCAGGTAATGACACGGTGCTCTGTAATCTAACGGCCCATCTAGTGCTAAACTTGTATGATAATGGACGTTGGTGGCTCCTCAGTGATATTTTCTTGCAGCCAGTTCTGCTTTAGTTATCCCAACATTAGTCATCCTCGCTTGTTCTGACTCAAAAGAGAAACTGTTCTTCCTTTGGAGTCAATTATCTGTTGTGCTTTTAAGATTATACTTTTTCATAGATTTTTTTTATATTATAGTGTAAAACTTTTGTGAGCCCAGTGTCCATCCTTTCATCTTTAAT
>PVJX010040696.1:0-15055 GCA_004027295.1 Dolichotis patagonum | reverse complement strand
GAGTGCGTTGCATGATCTCCATATGGAAGGATGGAGAATTGCTTGTGCTAGGTCAGTTTTTACAGATAGATTCACCAGCTTTCTTACAATTGTGCAGCAACACTGTGGTTCTCTGGTTCTGAAGCATAAGCAGGGCATAAGATTGATTTAAAAAAATCAGTCTTAGTTTTTCTTTACTTATATTTGTTGATTGGCTAATTTAAGAAAGGATGTCCAAGGAAGTTCCAGTAAAAGTGATTTTTGAGTAAGAAATTTGGAAACCTAAGGTCACTGGTCATTTGAGCATGTAGGAGGGCAGTGCCCTGGGCTGGAATGTTGCAAATACACAGGTCATGAATGAGCTGTTCTTCATTGGCCTTATACTATGCATCACTTTTTCATTCATTCATTCACTCACTTTTTCATTGCATTCTTTATCCATTTATTATGTAATGACACTTGAATACTGCTATTTATTAGATTTTGAGTTATGTAGAGGAAGCTAAGACAAACCATACACAGTAATCATATAAATCATATGAAATTTTAGACTCAGAAATCAAATAGGAATAAAAATATTTCAAATACTAATAGGTCACTTCCTTACTCTGTTGCAGCTGCAAGGTTTTCCTGCTATTCCTAAAATGCATCAGACACAGCATTATAATCAGGCCTTTATTTTTGTTTATTCTGGCTAAAATGTTGTATCCCCAGAAAGCCGTATGTCCTTCCTTATCATCATTATTTTACACTTACCATTTATCCTCTAACATAGCATACAGTGTATTTATTTTCCCTCTTGTCTTTCTCTCTCATTAGAATATCAGTTGCATCAGGATGATTTTTAAATTTTTATTTATTTATTTAATGTTTTTCCAACACCTGAAACAATTCTTGAGTTACGGTAGATGGTTTATAAGTACTTGTGGTTAAAAGGGTAATGTTTTAAGTGAAAAACGTACAGTGTAGCTCAATGTGAACAGGTGCCATACTCTTCTGATAGAAAAGACAAGGGCAGTGGTAATTGTCTAACAGGATGGTGGGATGTGGACTTCAGGGACCGTGGGAGAAAACCCAGTGGGTGGCCAGATCGTCAGTTGCCCAGATCACATGAAATAGGACTCAGACTTTCATGTAGTTTACTCAGTTAGAGTCAAATATTTAAGAACCTGGGACAGCATTTTCATTGTGTAGATCAAAACTGTGGTGAATTCAAGTGAAGTAATTTAACCTTGAAGTGTTAAATGATGCTATGCCAAATAATAATGGCATGACTTACACTCTGGGAGTCTATGATATCATAAAGCTAAAGATAAATAAAAGTACAGATTTGTGACTGTAAAGATAGCCTAAGATGAGGCTGTACTGATGAGCTGGAAGGATGGACAAACTCAAATGTTTCATAAACAACTATGTGTTCCAGATCTGTGTTTTTCTTAAAGAGATGCGTTGCAGAAATAATAACTCAATGATTTAAGTATAGTAAAATTAAAGTCCTCATTGTCATTCAATTTGTCAGATATAAATATGCCCTGATAGGGATATTTTGGATTTTACCTTTACATTTACAAATATATTTTCCATTAAAAATAGGATTATCCTCGTGTGTACTGTTTTGCAGTTTAATTTACTGTATTGGGATCATTCCATACTAATTCATTTGGGGCTAAGATAGTCTGTTTATATACCATTGTGGAGATATATCATAATTATTTTAACCAGTTTGGTTTAACCGGGTATTGACTTATTCTTTTTTTAAAAGACAAAAAATATTTGCAATTAAAAAGATTTCAGACATTGCTCTATTTTTATTGCTATTAGCTTTGCATTCTTTTTTTTCATAAAGTTCATAAATGATTTAGCACTTGAAAGGTAACCTTTATTTTCATTTATCCAACTTAGAAATTGTAACAATGTTAGAGAAAACCAAAAACCAAATTATGTGTTCCAGTGATCTATTGTAGTAGAATACACTGTCCTCAAATTTAGGGCTTTAAGCAATGATTTGTCATTTCTTTCTGGTTCTGAGTGTTGACTGGACATTGGTGGGTGTTTCTCACTTGGGATAGGTCACGCTATCACGAGAGATGACTTCTGTCTCTGCTGGTGTCTGTGATGAATTCTTCATTCCTGGTCACGTACCTCAGTCCATGTTCCCTGATCTCACATTGCTCACTTCTCCTCCAAATGGTGTGTGCTTAAAGAATGGCACAAGTTTTACTCCACACAGTGAGTTTCAAAAAGCAGGAAACAGAGTTTGTTAGGGCAGCTAAGAGCTCTGACCAGAATAAGTATGCCTTTACATATGCCATTTTCTTTTGTTTAAAAGTCAAATTCTGTTGGTCAAACAGAATTTCAGAAAGGTAGAGAGTTCAGTGCTTGATGAAGGAGAGGCAAACTAACATTGTCTAAGAACACATGGAATGGGAGATATGACAGTGACTGTTTTGGAAAATGCCATTTGCCATATTATGTTATATTTGTTATCTGTTACTAGTACATTTTCTATCCAATTGTATACCAAACAGTCATATGTGTCACCCAACTGTTTCATAGTTGCAAAGTGAACCCTGCAGCAACACACTGCCCTGCCACTATATGGCTTGTGCTCAAGATTCTCCAGTTTCTCTCCATGTATCCACTGTGCCAGATTCATAAACATAATAATTCTTCCCATGAATATTAAGTACCTACTGTATGTCTAGTTTTTGGATCTGTGGAGATGGGTGTTACACATGCCACACACTCAGAATGTCTGTAATCTAACAAATGAGGCAAGGAAGACACGTGTTGAAGATATGTTACGAGAAGGCATTTCAGGATGCGGAGGTGAAAAGTAAGGAATGGTTGCCAGGAGTCTAATCACGGAGGTGACTGAAATGGAGGCTAAGCATGAATTTGAGCTGCTCAGTGGTAAACGTGTGCTGGGACACTTGCAGAAGGAGAAAAGCATGATGATGATAGACAGATGTCCCGAGGAAACATGCACAGCTTTGCATATTAGTAGAACAAAATACTATAGCAAGTATACAGGAACTGAACAGGGGTGGGGTATGAGGTCAGAGACAACAAATCATGTTAGATTCTATTTCCTAGTGGGAAATAATGACCTACATTAAAAATAAATTGAGATGTAAGATCAAATAAAAAAAGGTTTAAAGGTAGAATTTATGAGATTTTTTTCACTGGTTGCTTGAGTGGTAGCACAAGGAGGAATCTACAATGGCTCATCACTGTGTGAAATCACTACAAGCTGGAAAATGCTATTATCAAATAAAGGTGCACAGGAGGAAGAGTGAGGTTGAAAGCAAGCGTATGTGTTTGAAGCATCACTGACAAATCCAGGTGAAGACAATCTTAGTTCCAGCACCATGCTTAGGCTGGAAGTATGGATGCAAGACTCAACCAAGTGTGTGAGCTGGGCGAGTTCATAAAGCGGGAAAAGGTCCTGAAGACGATTGTACTGTAAAGACCAGAAAGCAAAGAGAAGAACCGGGAAGGGAGTCATGGGACGGACTAAGTTTCAAGGTACGAAAAGCAAGCAGAGTAACAATTTTGCATCGGTCGAGTGAGTTATGTCTGCTGTCTACACGTTGAGAATTTGCCGGTACGTTTGCCAGACCCTGTGCTGTGTATTTAATTAGCCGAGGCTGTCGGCCATAAGTCCAAAGTGTGAGAGAAAGGTGAGCTAGGAGACACTATTGCTAAACAATTGGGCTATTTTCTATATTTACTTATATGTTTTAGTGTACTCTAGTTTCACTGGCATTCTTTTCATGTCTGAACGGACACCAAACTTTATTCTGTAGCTTCATGCTATGCAGCTTTAAGGATGTGGTATTTCCTGGTAATCATGTTTCTCTAAGTGTGTATGTGGATCAATTTGTGACTTGTTTGCCCTCCCATATGCTATCTTAGCGCCTAGGGGAAGCTGACTTGATATTATTTTTCAAAATACAAATTTTCTTGGTTGTTGTAACATCTCTTCACACATAATAGTGTGTTGACCAGGGATAGGGAGGATTGGGAGAGAAGGGATAGGGAAAGGCAAAGAATATAAATTTTTAGCATGAGCATAGGATTGTGTGTTGCACTGGAATACGTAGAAAAAATAACTGGAGTTTATTTAGGCAGTGTGACTACTTCTGTGTCCATTCCAATGGTATGTATACTAGAGAGTATAAAGGAAATTGTCTTCATTGAGCACCAATGATATTCTCACATAAAAACTTTCTGATTGTAGAGCCACAAATATCCTAAGAGTAGACACTGTTATCTCTACTTACACATGGGAATATTGAGGACTGAAAGATTGAATTATTTGCTGGAGATTGCAGTGTTATTTAAAAAGCCAGATATGGGGTGAAAAAATGTCTTCAAAAGCCCTGATCTTTCAAATTTTGGGCCAACTCTATTCCTAGAAATATAACAGACTTATCGGTAGTCCTGGATTTTGAGTCTGGTGTCTTAGATTAGAGCTTAAAATACTTTATCATCTGGTTTGTTCTTTGCATATATTTCATATATCAGTCAAGATTCTTTTGGTTGTCAATAATGATTCAAGTCAAATAGGCTTAAGAAGAAAAAGACAATGTGTTGGCTGATACAGCTGAAAGGTCTGTATACTAGAATTCTGGGGAGTCTTAAAAAGGGTAAAAAATTTACCACTAGGGCCTCTCTTTCATGGTAATGACCTTTCACTTAGGCAGGTTTTCCCCATGTGGTGATAAACCTCTCCAAATATTTCCTGTCATTGTTCTGATTGGTCAGTTTCAGTCACATGCCCATCCTCATACTGACCCCTGGGATGGTGGAGGTGCATTGTCTCATTGGCCAGGCCTGAGTCATGTACTTACCTGTCTTTGGAACTGTGACTCCCCCTAAATGATGGCAATTCGAAATATGGAAGTTTATTTCTGTGTGGGAAAATCAGGATGCCATTAGAAAAGAAGGGGAAGGGACTCCTGGACACTGACAAACAACAGATGCACACTACTTATTTTCTGCTTATTGTTTCATTGGCCTTCTGTGCTAATAAGTAATGTAGCTATGATTATGAGATGATTTTGCTAAATTCCTTTGCATGTGTTATTTCATTCAACCTGTACTTCCAGAAGCATTCTTTCCAAAGTTTTCTCTGTCTTTACATTCAGGAAGCATTGAGGAAACTGTTCATTTTTCCTGAAGTATATCTCGATATATATATATATATAATCTACGTATTCTACATAGATATTTCAACTCTATATCATCTATGTATTAGACAAATAATTTAAAATTGTTTGCCATGTATTCAACATCTGGGAATATATCTTATCATATTTATGTATATATTGAAAACCTAGAGAACAGGGGTCTATATGCAAAATGGTTTACCATTTAACTGTAAGATGATCATCCTAACCCTCCTATCAGGTCACCCACTCAAAGGCTAAAATTGAGGAAAGTCATTTAGTAAAATTTTCATGATCCTATTGAACCTGTTAATTTGAGCCCATCACAGAGGACATGCCTGTCAGCTCCCTGTGGGACACCTTGGGAACCTCCTCATGCGTCACTGACTGTACAAGGCACTCATGTGGTCAGGCTATGTGGTGATAAGGACTGGGGGACAGTCCTCACAGCGTTTCCTCTCCCTGACCGTGAGTGGACTTCAAATCTCCTCTTCTAACTGCAGCTTTGCTTTCCTTCATCTTTCTGTCATTTATTGTCATTCAGTCCTCTGTGCTCATTGTCCCTTTCTGTCCCGAAGTCGTCACTCTTGCCTTTCTCTCTTTTTTCTTCATTTCTTGAGTAACACAATTAATTCTAATCAATTACATAGTCTCTAACAGTTCTTGAGAGATAAAGAGGAATAAAATTGTTGTAATAGTTATATGCCCTCTTGGTCTGGGGTATATTGTTATCATTGTGAGTCAGAAAAAAATAATCCTCAGTAATTCTCTTTCTAGAAACAGGATATAAACAAATCAAGCAAATTAATGTAGACATTCACATAAGCATATACTTTAGGCTTTCTTTATCTCACAGTAAATATGAGAAAATTTTTCTTTCAAAGAGACATTTCCAGAGTAGTGTTTTTTATAGCATAAAGAAAAATTCCTTCTGCAAAATCTCCACTCCTATAAAAATGTTCTCTAAATAATTTTAAATTCTGAAGGATTGTAATATAACTTACTACATAATGAATGCTTTATTTGCTAATACTAAAATTGAACTGAAAAATTAAATTTCATTGTAGTATAGGAAATCTAAATGAAATGTATGGTATACCTTTTTTCTATTGTATTTAATTGTTTATTAAAAAAATAATTTATCCCAAACTTTATCGATTAGTCTAGGCCTCACTTCCCTTACTTGTTATATAACCACTGAATTGTATAAAGAGGAATGAGAAAATCATTTCATTTTTAAATTTGCACCTTGCTATGTGTGATGGCACATGCCTAAAATCCCAGCACTCATGAGGCTGAGGCAGGAGAATTTCTGTTAGTCTGAGGCCAGGCTTAGCTACATAATCAAGTTCAAGGCCAACCTGAACTACTTCGTATGACCCTGTGTCAAAATAGAACAAAACAAAACTTGCATGTAACACAACTGGATTTTTAAATTTTAAAACAATTAAAACTTTGTAATAAAAGCAGTTTTATTTTAATTTATTATTAAAATTATCTACCTTTTTTTATCTTTGTATCATCTTCACTAGTTGCTGCTTTTCATAAATTGCTCTACGTTCCCTTTCTTTTAAATTAAGGAGCAGGAAAGTAAGAATGAAGCTAAATAAGAGTGCCAAGTTGCTTTCCCAGTGCTTTTGGTGCTAATATGAAAGAAACTCATTTTATGCATAGGAAATTTAACCATTGCTGACAGAATAGAATACCTATAAAGAGATTTTCCTGGACTTGGTGACTGATAGCTTGTACTGTAGTATCACAGAAAGCTGAGTGCATGCTAGATATAACGGTGGAGATAAGAATGCAGAGATGTAATGCTGGACCAGCAAGGCTTATATGCTAGTTGGGGTAGTGATAAGTGTTACTTTGTAATTTTAGATCTGTACAGCCACAGGAGACAAGAAGTCAACAACCTTGCCATCATTACAATTGAAAAATTAAAAAAACTCCAAGTCAGAAAAGGGCAGAACACTCACAAGGAATGAGTTTTAATTTTTACTTATTTATTTGTTGGGGTCTTTTGGGGTTTTTTGCTTGTTTGTTTGTTTGAGACAGGGTCTCACTGTATATTCTAGGGTGACCTTGAACTCATTGTGTAACCCAGGTTGGCCTTGCTTGCAGTGTTCCTCTTGCCTCAGCCTCCCCATTGCTATGATTTCAGATTTTCCCACCATGCCCCGCTGGATACATGATTCTTAAGAAGCACCCTATTAAATATTTCTGCTGAGAGAGGCATAAAATTTACACAACTTTAGAGGCTTTCTAAATTTCTTTCTAGGAAATTTTAATATTATATTACCATTTTCTAAGCAAATCAAAGACTCCCTCATATTCTGCAAGTGCTTTTTACGTACTTAAAGCCTTTAAAAAAGAAATTAAATATATTCGTGTAAAATAAATATAAAAATCAAATTCAATAAAATGAGTTTTCTTAGTTTCCATCAAAAATACCGGTTCAAAATGTGAATAAATCTGTAATTCACACACCATGCATATATCTTGCCACCAGATCTGATAAAAATTTGCATTGCTGATACATCTGTTGTTCTGCTTTCGTGCCCAAACTTTCCCCGAGTAGCCTGAAGAACATGATAGCAACCCTTCCTAAAGAGCCCGTCCTAGAATCAGGAGCCTCAGACGCAGGAAGAGTCACTGGGATCTCTAGTAATTAATTATCGTCACTTGTCTCATTGGCAGCTGGGGGCCACATTTACCACACCAGCTGCCTGCCTGCACAATGCTATATTTGTTCTGAGCCCTTTGGGTGATTCTTGCTGTATGCAAAACAGCAGCAGTTGTAGTTCCATTTGCTGCTGCATAGATGCTTTATGACTTGTGTATCATAACTATGGCAACCCTTCAGGAACGGAGAATGCCTGGTAAATACCGTGAGATGACACTACAGACGTGAGTAGAGAGAACAGGAAATTACTAAATCACAAGTGGAAGTTAAATAGAGCAACCAATAAAATGGCATTAAAGTGTGAAATGTTTCAGGACTTATTTAATTATTTTGCTTATTTGGAAATTAATGTGGAGATTTTAGGTGGAAGTTCAAATGCTGAACAAGAACCCCTGGGAATGTTTGTGTCCAGCTATGGCAGTAGTTTGGTACAAAAGATATCATGCAGTGAAAAACATAATTGGCAGAGCCTAGGCTGTCACTTGATCTCACTGACCTGTGAGTTAACAGATATTCTACATGTAATATCTGGTGCCCTTATCTGTTTCTTTAAGTATCAGTAGCATACTCTCTAATACATGAAAACAAATCTTGAGTACTGTAAGAAAATCCTGAATTTGATTGCTTACTCAAACAAAAGTCTTCATACGTTTGAAGAAGCAAAGAGCTAACATATTCATAATCAGAAAAAATCTGAGTTTAGGAAATTATTTTAAATGTTTTGGATGATTAGGAGAGTTCACGTCCCTGTTTCTAGGATGCCCCTTCAAATAATCTCTTATTTATCTCTGCCTGGCTCTCACTGCCCTGGGAGTTGTTCCTTATGAATTTGGATTTATTCAAATGAATGCAAAGCTGGTGTTGGGGAGTAGTTTAAGGGAACAAATCTGAGTACATACCCATTCTATCACTTTTAAAAAATATATTAATTTGGGCAAGTTGATCAGAAGAGATCCAGAGCTGTTTGTTCTGGGACTATTAGTCACTGCTAGTCTCTTTTGGGAATGCTTGCCATTGTGGCAACACTTATTAAAGCTCAATCCATGACAATTTTTAGTTAACCTTTAAACATCCATTTGAAGTTCAATAATGAAATTATACACAAGGACCTATAATCATAGTATACTAAGAATGTGCAAGTGCCTCCGTGTTCATGTTTATTAATTAGCTAGCTATAAACCCTATTTTAAGCTTGTGTTTATAAACTTGGGATTCATAATGTTGAACTGAAGTACTAGGGTTTTCACTGGAAAAAGACATTGTCATACAGTGCAAATTCTAGTAGACATCAAAATTCTGCTCCTGTTTTAGTATTTCTTTTGCTAGTTTCAATCTGACATTCCTTCACCACGAATTGGAAAGTATTTCTATTGTGAAATTCATATCAACATCTGTTCACCTCTATAAAAGTTTAAAATTATGTGAAAATTTGAAATGTAAATCAGATACCATTTTCTGTTACAACTTTCAATTAAAATGAAATAGCTAGATTTTTAAGAGAATCAAAATTAGCTGAAGGATTCCCACATAAATACATTTTTTGCTTAAATTCTAAAATCAGAGTGGCTGATGTCATTTTCTCTTTTGGTGTCATTTTATGTTTTTTTAGTCCATGAAGAACATGAACCTTCTCCAAAATACTTTTGCTGATAGGAAAAATTTTAAACTTGGTAATAAAGTGTGATTGATTATCCTAGCCTGCATTTTATTAAAGATTATGTTGGTATTTCTAAGGAAAGTTGGGACCTGGCTCTTACATGCACAGATTTATTTGAAAATTATCCACGGAAGGAGAGAGATTTCTGTGACCTACAACAAGGTAGAAATCAGTAATAGTGGCAATGTTAATGAAAAGGCTTTACACACTATTAAGTGCTTTACAGAGCTACCTGGCATGTAATAGACATGTAATGGCCTTGAAATGAATGAATGAAGGTCCAGGAGAAAAATTTCCCTATAAAAAAGATAGCAAAAAACTTGTACATATCTTCTTTACTACAGAAAGAAAGTATTTTTATTCAGTGGTACTCTCCATTTACTGCTAGTTGTGAGTTTTTAATTCTTGTCTTCATTTTAACAAATAAAATGTATTGGAAAATTTAGTGTTCAGATAATATGGCAAATTTATGAATATTTTTTAGTATCTGTCAAAGTACTTTGAAGTTAATAATAGAAGATGTTAGAATGTATACCATTTACATTTGAATGTCTCTAATAAGATGCAATGTTATAGTTTTTCATTTTCAGTTTTTATAGTTAAATTTATCTCAAAATATCCTTTTTCACTGCTAGTGGTGAACCAGAAAGTTTGTTCATAGGTTGAAGCGTACATTTGTCATATTTTGCTTCTAATTATTATGATATACTAGTGGACTTTGGCATTACAGAGATCTAGCTTTACAATTACTGTCATCTTAGGAAATGTTCTTCATCTGAAAATGGTCATAACAATATTTATCTTTTATAGTTTGCAAGTATTAAGATGTGATATATGGAAATAATTTCGATTCAGTGTCTAAATACTTAAGAAATGATAGTTGTTATCAAAATAACTTCCAATGGCTCTTTCTGGTAGAGGTGAACAAGAGATTTGTCATTAAATCTAGAAAAGTCTTGGGAATTAAAGTAAAATCTATTCATAATTACAATTAGGACAACAGGCGTAAACTAGGAGTTTAGGAGAGTTGAGAACTGTAGTCACATTTTGCAAATATCTATCCTGTAGATACATTTGCTAAACATTAAGAAAAATAATACATAAGCCTTTATTGTAGTATAAACATTTCAATTTTAATTTTTCTCCTTTTCATGGTTTATGTTATTGCATGAATTTTAAAGCATTAATTAAAATGAGAGAACTGTTTTGGTGATGTGGAATAAAGAATCTCTGTGATAGATAAAGCGGTCTTACATGAAAAAGACCAAACTAAAATGTGGACCAACCTCTTTATCTTACATGGAAAGAAGCCAAGCCTTGAGTCAGTCTAAAAACATTAGTTAAATCTAAAAAATTAACTGAAGGCCAATTAGAGGTACAGTTGTACCTTCTCATTCTATGTTTTTAATGGTTTTAGTTACCCGATAGCAACTGTATTGTATAAATATAAAATGGAAAAGTCTAGAAACAAGCAATCCATGTGTATGAAACTTCACACTATCCTAAATAGAATGGCTGAAATCTCAGGTCATTCTGCTTTATCTTTCCAAGATTATGAATTATTTTTTGACCAGTAAATGCACACTGTACGAGTTATATACCCATTAGTCATTTAGGGATCTCCATGATCAGATTGATTGTCACATTTTCACAATGTTTCCATTCAAGCAACCCTTATTTTGCTTATGATGGCCCCAATGATCAAAAATAGAGGATGCTAACTAGTTTATTTCAATATATAGTTACAATTGTTCAATCTTCTTGTCTGTTGTTATTAATCTCTTTCTTTGCCTAATTTATAAATTAAACTTTGACATAGTTGTGTATATATGGGGAAAACATAAAATATGTGGGATTAAATGCTATTTGTAGTTTCCGTTATTGGGGGTCTTGGACTACATCTACTTCAGGTAAGAAAGGGGTCTATTATGAAATTTGTGGTTGTCATTTATCTATTTTCAGTCATCATAGAAATAGAAAGTTGGTCTTATTATACCTAAATCTTCCTATAATAGATCATTGAATCTAATCTTTCCATATCTTCCAGGGGCAAACTGTATTAATCAGCACTGTGTTCTGTTCCCAGATTTCAAATGTGAAGCTTAACTGAGATGTGTGAGAGCCATAGTTTTCAAACATTGCGAATTATCCTTTTGTTTGGCCCTGAAGAATTTACATTCACAATAAGTCCGGCCATAGATTCTTTACTCTAAATGAAAAGCATGATTTTTAGATAAAAGGGAGAAACTTAAAAAAGGAAGAGCATCACAAATTAAGAAACTGGGCGCTATAATGTGGCTTAGGCAACTCACTGGGAAAAAAGCAAATGATGGAATAAGAAAAGCATAACACACACTTCAGGATAATGACAATTGATATTTATTGACTGCTAGACATGCTGAGTGACATGATGCTTCATGTGATTAACACAGGTAGTTGCATATGATATCAATAATGTCATTATTCCAACTTTAAATAGAAAAGAAGGTATAGAAATTTTAAATAGATCTTAAATTTGATTATATAAGCCATTATTTCTTTTCTTTTACTTTGTTAACAGATATGTACTTTATAACAAACAGCAAAGGCAATAGCAAAGTTTAAGGTGGCTTTCAGAGATAGATACGTATACCACAATAAAATAAATGTAAAAGAAAGAAACATGAGGCAAACTGATCATAAATTAGGAAAATAGGAGGAGCTACAGAAAAAGAGGATGCATAATATGAGCAGTAAACACATTTTCCAAAACTGGGCCACATTAGCAGCAAACATAAAAGAGGAAATGTAGTAAATTACAAGACCCATGGGGCTCATAATGTAAAAATAAAACATCAAGCAACTTTTGGGAAAAATCCATTGCTATTAATACTGAGTCAAGAGAAAATTTTCTATAAGGGTGACTCATAAATAGTAACTGCGGAGGGTCAGGGTGAGCCTTCCCTCCACCTGAAGGACCACAGATGGGTCAGCAAGAGTGCAGGTGTGGCCTCTCCCTACCTGGGGGTACCTGGGTGGGTCTGCAAGACCCCCAGTGACACAGAAGGGCCTTAGCCAGGGTGTATATGGACAGGTGGATCTCGTGGCCTGGAAAGTCTGAAACAGCAATAACAATATAAGCTAAAAGTTGGTTCACATCAATACTCCTAGACTAGTCAACCCAGGAAGAATCCAGGATTCACCCAACTGGCCCCACAGGAGGAATTCAGGAGACTGGCCCTTCCCCTACACTGTGGGATCTGATAACTGGGTGAACACCAGCCACACAGTAGGACACTGACTAAGATGTACATGATGAACAGGCAAGACTAGAATGAAATATGAACCACGAGGTGAAAATGCCAAGAAGAAAAAGCAAAATGCAATCTCAGACTCCAGCCCATCTGGAACAAGTACAGGAGACATTGACATAGAATAAATTGGAAGACAATGCCTGAGATTTCTGAAAAGATAGTAAGTGAAGTAAAGAAATACATCCATGAGGCTGTAGAAGAAATTAGATCAGAAATAATCTCTCAGATAAAAATAAATGTCTACTTTAATGAGGGAATTGCTCAGCATAGCTAGATAATATATTGATAAAAAGTACAAGAGCATAAGAAAATGATGAAAATATTGAATGAACAATGTAGAAAAATAGAATGCATAAAACAGGTTCAACTAGATATCCAGGAAATTAAAAATTCCATTGAAACCTAGCAAAATTGCTTGAAAAAAACTGAAGACAGACTTTCGTTCCTTGAAGACAGGATCAGGCTAATGATCATGAAAGGAAAGATCTCTTAAAAATAACAAGGGACTGAATTCTGCTGAGAAATCCAGGCGCTGGGTTTGAGCTTGGCACAAGGCCTCTGGTATCTTGTTGACTGAAGGTGATTTCCTAGAATTTACTTAAGTCCAGATAATCAAGTCACCTGTCATCGTCCTCACAGTCCTGCCTGCTGTACTGTACCATAGCCATCATGGCTTGGGGACAGAAGACTAAGCTCCATGTTAGGAGGAAACACAGCCAGTCGCTAGGTCAGGCCTGAGCTCTCCAGCATGCTCAGGTCACCGTAGCACAGGAGGAAGATTCCCCTTCCTGCTTCTTTCCTGTTGCTGGAGATGCCGCAGACCTTCTCCAGCAGCTTCCGGGAGTTGCACTCTCCTGCACTGCTGCTGCTCCTGATGTTTCACACAAAAGATCCAGCAAAGGCCACAAGAAAAGAGAGCTGGACAGGGAAAAGACGGTTTCCTTCAAGGCCCCACTCTCCACTGAGAGCTCAAGTAAAGAGCTTCTGATTAGGAAGGCAGAAATGGTGATGCAGTACCTGATGGACAAATACAAAATGAAGGAGCCCATTCTGAAGGTGGAAATGCTGAAGGTTGTCCATAAAACGTTCAGAGAGACATTCCCTGTGATCTGCAAGGTAGCTTGTGGGCGCGTGGAGCTGGTCTTTGGCCTGGAGTTGAATGAAGTCAAGTCATGTGGTAGTTCCTACACCCTTGTTACAGGAAGCTGAGCTAGTTAGAAATATTATAGGTAGTCAGACAGGGCTAGGTCCTGAGAGAAATGGCATAGAGGACTAAATGGCTTGTAACCATGAATGAGACACACACTCAAGAGAAAGGCAAAACAAATGCAACCACACCCTTAAGTATAAACATTAGAGATTAAGTATGGATCACCTTGAGAAGACAGGAGTCACCATCCCAATCCCCTACAGAGAGACACACTGATCTGTAAGAATGCTCACTTTCTACATGACTCTACTTCCCCATTTATCTTTAATTTGGTCAGTTCTACCAGAACAATTAATCTGATTGGTTGATCATAGTTTTGTCTTACCTCACACTTATCTGCCTTTAAAATTTTTTCCCACTTTAGACCCATTTTACCTCATAGTTTTACTCTATACAAGTCCCTAGAATATAAAGTTCTTGGCAACCCACTCGGGACCCCTTCTGTCTCTCTATCAGACAGAACCTTTCTTTCTCTCAATAAATATTTCTGCTCTTAACCTCTATTATTCCTAAAATTCATTCTTCGACTTTAGAGGACACGAACTCATTCCAGACATACAGTAGGTTGGGAATTCCATACCCCCATATTACCCTGACTTCCATATTAGATCTCCCTAGTGATAATTTGGGCAATGACTTTCCAAAAACTGGGCTTTTCTTGTCTTTCCTTGGTAACATCTTGCATGGTTGCTCTGCTGCTGAGAAAGACATCTTGGATTCCTGACCACCTTAGGGGTGACTGATGGGAGCAGGCACTTCCTTTTTGGAGATGTCAGGAAGCTCATCACTGCAGATCTGGTTCAGAGAAAGTACCTGGAATTCTGCCAGGCTCCCAGAAGTGATACTCCATGCTATCACTTCCTGTGGGGTCCCAAAGTCCATGCCAAAAGTATCAAGATGAAAATCCTGGAGTTTTTGGCCACAGTCACTTGTTCTGAGGCCACTGACCTTCTATGCTATTATGAAGAGGCTTTGAAAAATGAGAACGAGAGAAACCAAGGCAAAGTGGCAGCCATGCCTCCAGCTACTGCTCAAGCCAGTTTAAGCCCCAAAGCCAGC
>PVJX010040695.1:0-15059 GCA_004027295.1 Dolichotis patagonum | reverse complement strand
AGAAACTGGGGGAATTTGTGACCACCAATCCAACCCTACAAAAAATACTGAAGGACATTTTAGAGAGAGAGAGAAAAAAATCAGGATTCCAGGAACAGTGGCAGAGAGGCCTCAATGAATGGGCCAGACGGTGGAATGAAGGAGAAAAGTATACAACCAAAATGCAGAAAATAGCATAGCAGAGATGAAGCAGAGAAGATTGGCTATAATCTCTAACATAGACAGCCTTGATACACTGACAAAAAGAAATACAGGCAGAGTAGATCAGGAGATAGGGTCCATCGAGATGCTCTGTATAGGAAATATAATCAACCTGAAAGAGCATTTATGAACCAAAAGTCAAAGATGAGAAAAAATGCTGTATGTGACAGGGAACCAGAGAGAAACAGGGACAGCTCATCCAGCACCTGCAGATAGGTTGGAAAGATATGACACTTTTGTGCAGTGGAGAACTACTCAGCTATAAGGAAGGAAATCATTGAGGCTTTAGCAGATAAAGGAATACAATTAAAGATCAATCTCAAGGGTAAAAAGGTTCAGAACCACTTAGGTAGATAGTGGGTTACCTACCCTAATATAAAAACTAAAGAATTTAGTGGGACCCAAAATGTACAAAGCACCTTGTGAAAGTGAAAGAGGAGGAATTATCTTAAAAAAAGGAAAGCAGAGGACATTGTTAATAGTGTATTAGGATTTAAAATCCACATTATTCTTATCACTCTGTTTAGTTTGATTTTATTCTGTTCCAGTCTATCTAGTTGTACTAGATTTGAGGGCACAGACAACTATTCCAAAAATTGCAGGATATACGATGGTAACTATACTTAATTTCCTATTAACTTAATCTGAAGCCCTGTATTACTTACACTGTCTTACTATGACTGATCTTATTTGAATCTGGTTTGTTAGATCGCTGTTTTGTCGTGACTGATTTTATTCGAATCTGGTATGCTTGATAGTGTCAAGTCTGAGAGTAGAGGCAATTACTCTGAAGACAACAAGATTCAATAGAATACCCATTCTGGTTTGATTATTAACTGCTTTTGAAGTTCTATAATGTCTCCAATTTTTTTAATTAATATTGCTATGTACTGTTATGTTCAATTATACTATGCCTGATGATATAGACAATTCTATTGAAAATAACAAGAGACATCGTAGTAACTATGGTAGATCACCTCGTATTGTGGTTTTACATGTATTTTCTCATTTCGTGTTTTTCTAGGAATTTGTTTCATTTTGTCTTGTTTTGATTTGTTTTTCCCTCTAATACAGAAAGAATAGGTATACATGTAGAAACTCATGAATGCATAGAACTTCTGAACAGTTTAAGAGAATTGATTATATAATGCACGATGAAATGAACACTGTGACAAAAAAGAGACACTAAGGTACCCAGTGCTAATTCCGTAGCATCATGATGAAGATCTAGCAATACTACTATTCTTTGTTCGGAGTGATATTAGTCTGTTTTTCATTATTTAATTTCAACATATGTGAAGGTATGGACAGCTATTTTGAAGAGAATGAGAGACATTATGGCAGCTATTGTTGACTTCCCTATTGTCTGGTCTTGAAGACCTAAAATGCTTTCATCATCCTGTTCTGATCAGTTTAATACTATTTTGTTTGGTATGAATTCACTGTGTGTGAAGAGATGGACAACTATATGGAACAAAACAAGAGACAATATGATAAATAATGAAGATCTCTGGTGGTTTTGCTTTGAAATCTGTGATTCTTAAATTATTTTCTTATGATACGTTTTGTGATCTTTTGTTATATTTAATTTTACCCTCTTAAAATAAAAAAAGAACCAATTCCTGTCTTATGGAGTGACAGTTTTATATGTGTCAGAGAAAGAGACTGGCATTTCAGCCATCCAAGGCTGCTCAGGGACTTAGAATTACAGATATGTCCAGCAACCTCTTGTGTAAATAGAATCCCCACTCACACCTGTTTTTTTCATTTTTGAGGGGTTTCCTAGTTACATTTTATGACTATTCTCCATTTCTGTTATCACCTCTTTTATGCATATATGCTCTCCCTATGATAGTCTTCTATAAATTTATAATTTTCTTTATCTCTGGCAATTCATTTTAGTAAAATTAAAAATAGCCTTGTATGTGTTCATTACAACATTATTTTTTAAAGCAAAAATCTGGAAATAACAGAAACCTTATGATAAAGACTAAATAAATGACAGTAGATTCAGTTTGGAATGCTATGTAGACAAGGAAATAATGGTATAGAAAAATAACAAGTGACAGTGGAAAAGCTCACAGTGGTTAAATGAGAAAGATAGACAGCAAAAGTCACAGAGTACTGGAGGTTGACTCCAGGAATATGCCGCTTTTCCAGATTGGAAGAGGAGATAGTGTCTATTGGTAATGACTTAAGATTTGGCTCCATTGAAAAAGCAACGAGCAGCAACTAGGTTTCTGAATTGATAGAGGTGTTGGAAGATAATTATTCTATCCAAAGCATGATGGACTACATTGCAGGAGGGGAGATCTGCCGAGAGATTCTCAGTCTGAATATTTGACCTAAAATAATGAAAACTTGGATTAAGCATGTGAAAATAAAACCAGAAATGAAGAAATAGAGAGAGGAATCAGAGATGCTATCAAGAAGAGTCAGAGGTAGTGATTAAAATTTGACTAAATATATTCCCAGTACTAGGTGAAACCATGTAAGGAGACACTTTTAGACAAAATAGCTGAGGATTGAGTCTTTTAGGATTCCAAGAATTAGTGGGAGGAGAAAGGAAGTGGAGCCAGCAAGGACACTGAATTACATGTCAGATAGATAGAAAGAGAAACTTGAGAACACAATGCCACGAAAGCCAAGGGTAGGACAGCTACAGGAAGGATTGGGTGGTTGCTGATATCAAATTCATCCATGAGGTCAAAGAGGCAACTGTCAAAGACCCCTGAATTTGGCCAGGAGGTCACTGGTGGACATACAGAGAAGAGTTTTGGCAGAAAGCACTATAATCTAAAAGGAAAAAAAAAGTAGAAATGGAGGGGGCTCATGGACACAAACTTTATAATTCTAATCTTGCTGTGCTACTTAATCAATCTGAACCTAGTTTTTATGTTTGAGAATAAAAACAATGCTACCATTTCATAAGGTTGTTGAAAAGTATGAGTTTACATGATTGTTCCTCAGATTATAGTGAGAGAGCTTTCTCTTCCCAAATTCCTCGGTATTCTGGGACATTGTCTAAAAGAAAAGAAGAATATTTTAGTTCAATAGTCATATCTTTAGATTGGTACTGCTTTGAAAAGTTCCCAGCTGTGTTCTTTGGTATTGCCAAGTCACTTGAACAGTATTTTCCCCAGCCCCTCTGAGTTGAGAGCATTGAAGCATTGGTCAGGACCACACGAGATGTCTCTAAAGCCTATGTAGTGGCTGTGAAATTAGGCTGTTTGGTGCTAATCTCACTTCAATATACAGCCGGCTGCAGGCCCTGTGATAGTGAGATAGCAAGCTGTAGGTTGGCTGGGGCAGAGGTACCAGAAACCTTCAATTTAAAAATCCATGGCACCTTCAATTTGAATGGTTTACCGGCTGAAAGGTCTTGAACAGCTTGCTTGGTTTTCAAAGTGTGCACAAGGGCGTATACTTTGTTTCTTTCCTTCTTTTCTTATTTGGCAACTATATACCACCAGATCTTACCAGCACTACTTCATTTTTTTTCTGCCTTATTATCTACACATCAACTTTTTCCTTTGTGAAGCCTGGTCTGTTTTCAGTTAAATGTAGTTTAACATAACGAATCTTTGTCTTAGTGCCTTGTTTTCCCCTAAAATAAAAGGTATTGCCTGTAAAAAATGGCTGCCCCAGAAACCATCAGAGCTCAGCCCTATTGACAAGCTCCAGAGAGACGAATAGCTGTGAGCCTGTCCAACTGGGAGTGAGGTGAGCCTATTTTCTAGAACTGGTTCTTTTCGGATCCTTAAACATTTTGAGAGTCACAGATCCTTATTAATGCTCCGGTTCATCCTAATGGAAGAACTTGGTTTCAATTCTGGTAAGATGGAACACCCAAAGAAAATAGTGGATGGTATTCTCATGTGCTAGGATGTGTGGGCTCCCTGAAAAAGTGTGATAGGGGGTCAGTGCAGGGATACTTCCTAAGAGCCTGTTAGGTAATCACTGTGGACACTTGTGGAGGCCCACTCTGCATTGGCTTTTAAACAAGTACTTGACCACTCAGGCACCGAATTTGCCCTGAACATCTGTAGAATAGGATGCTTTCCTCAGACAGGGATGGGGTAGGACTAACACTAGAAAGATAGGCCAAGGTCCTTGTCTGTGCAAGTAATTTGGACAAGATTTGGACAAAGGAGTCTCTGCTGCTGGAACGCATCTGAGGTTTTGCTTGACTGTCTCAGGACAGGTCCTGTCTTGGGGGGCCAGCTGCTGTATCTGGGCCAAGGCCAGGCCTGCAGGGCAGGTGGCCAGAAATTGGAAGGAATTCTCTTTTGCAGCTGAGGGTTTTAGGCTTGGCCCCAGCAAGATGCCCTGCCAGCCTCCGTTGCCTGGGGCCTCAAGCATTCCGAACCCCACGCTGCCTCCTCCACCTCTCCTCTGGGCTTGTTCCCCCTCCCTTGTTGCCATCTCCTCCCTCCACCAGCTGTCCCCTTTCCCCCAAGCGGCCAGGCAGCTAAAGGCTCGGAAGACTCTCGGCCTCAGGCCAGAGGGGGCGTGGTGAAAAATGGGAGGAGGGTGAGGGTGAGGGGATAAGGAGGCTTGGCCTCTGCGCCCTCAGCCATTACCCGTCCGCCCCAGAGGAGGATTTCGCTCCTGTCACCATCGCAGTCTGCCGGGCCACTTGCCCCAGCTTGCTTCCCCTGGCCCAAGGGGAAGGTCAGCAGCGTCCTGGAGCAGCCTTGTCACTCTTCCACGGCCATGAATTGCAGCGACAGCCAGTGGCTGCAAAACCTATTGAGGCGCCTGCTGTTTGAGCTGCACCATCAGGGCAACGCCAGCGGCTTGGGCGCTGGCTTCAACCCGAGCATGGGCATGGGGGTCGTACCCGACACCTTCAGGAGCCGCGAGGTGACCGCCGACAAGGGCAACGATGCTTATCTCTACATCCTACTCATCATGATCTTCTACGCCTGCCTGGCTGGAGGCCTAGTCCTCGCCTTCACCCACTCCCACAAGCTCCGCAAGGCCAAGGAGGAGCCATCGCAGACCTGCACTGCCCTGCCCAAATGGGTCTCTGGCAGTCCCCTTGCCACTGACACTGAGACTGCCGCTGGCTTCCTGGCCGAAGGCCGAAGACCACTCGCCCCTGAGATGCTGCCTGCCCTAGCCCAGGGTGCACAGCCGGTCTAAAACCACAGCCCAGCTCTTTAGCTCGCTGGTTCATGCCCTCCTCATCTTGCTTAATTCTGGGTGTGACTCCTGCCCTTTCTTCCCCTTCCAGGGTTCACCTCACCTGAGGGCCAGACAGTGATGTGAGGTCAGGAGACCTTGTCTGGAAGAACTCCTTACTTACTCCTGGCCAATTTTTCCCTCCTCTCCTTCCATACTACCATGCCTAACTTCACATCCAACTGCACTAAATTGCCTCTGCTCTCTTGTCTTCAGACAGTCCTGATACCATACTTGCCCTCTGGGAACTGAATCCAATACACCCAACTCTGGGCACTGAAATGAAGAACGAAGTCTATCAGAACTCTCATCTGTCTAACTAGAAGCTGCTCTGAAGAGGTGACAGGGATTGCTCACTCTGCAGAGCCATTGGGCTTTCCATCACTCCCAGGTCAGGATTACTGCAGCAGATCCAGCTTCTTGTTGCCTTAGGGACAGAAACAGAGAGAAACCAAGAAACCTCAGGTATCTTTTCCCTCCTTTTGTCTTTTAGAAGGAGCTAGCTGGGCACCAAAACCAGTCTGGGATGCAATGGACTTAATGGAGACTGAAGGGGGAGGGACATTAATAGGAAAGGAAGATCCATGACCTCAAACTGTATGGTTTCTTGCCTCCCCAGTTGTCATCTCAACAATAACTTGACTAAGTTTTTGGAGCTTGACCAACTTCTGTGGGTAAGCGCTATGGGTTATTACCCCAAAACTTCAAAGTTCATTCCCTATATGGATTCAGTGGTTGTCATAGTGTCATCTCCATTCATGGAATATGAGAGTTTGAGACCTTCTGCTCTGTAACCCAGGGGAATGTCAAAAGCAGGTAATAAATGTAATTTTAACAATAACCTTTGACTTTTCTTTCTAACCCCCCAGCCTTGAAAACTAGTTCTATGTAAAGAGAAAATCTTTTTTTTTTTTTTTTGCTTTTGGAAATGATATTTGTATTTGGGATTTGAGTTGTTGTAATATCTGTATTTATATGAACAGGTTCAAGATGATATGAATAATTGTGGGTGAAGAAAAGGCTTAAAGTGGGTGTGTGCCTATAGTACTAGCTACTTGGGAGCTGAGGTAGGGGGATTACTTGAGCCCAGGAGCTCAAGGCCAGCCTGGGCTGCATAGTAAAGAAAAGGTTAATGTAGCTAAATAAATTAATTTTCAAGTATTTCAAAAGTTATACCTGCTTTACTATTTCCTCCTCCTTTTCTCTCAACTCTGAAACACTGTCAAATATGAGTCAAAACAAAGATACCCACTTTCCTTTTTCAGCTTTTCAGGATGCACTGAAAAGTAAAGAAAAGCTTTCCAGGCTCATTGTTGTTAGTTATTATAAAAGCTAACTTGTAAATTTTGGTTTCTTGAGACAGCACCTACATATATAGTTGAGGCTACCCTCGAACTCATGGCAACCTTCCTGCCACAGCAAGTTCCAGCTGTAAGTTAGCCCCTCCCCTTAAAGGAGGAGACCAAGGATTACACAACTATCCAAAGCAATGACAGTATGAGAAGATATGGTAAAAGCCACGTGGGAGGGGGGCTGAGGGGATGTGGAAGGAATGTCTGGTAAACAGCAGTGCTGGGGGCGGGGATGGAGAGCAGTACCTAACCCTTGTCCTGAATACAACACTGTTGTACATTTACCTTGTGTAACTGTGGACACAAAGTTATTTTGATAATGAAGCATAATCTTTTCTTAAGGTGTTGAAACATTGTGAATATATTTGTAGCATTTTGTCCGTTGACATTTAAAATGTTTTTACCCCAAATTAAAGAAGCTGGGAATAGTTAGGACAATATCATAAGTAAGCATTGCTAACCCACCTGTAGGAAACAAATCCTATGCCAAAACATTCTTGCTTTAGAAAACACTTTAACCTTTTTATGATGACTTAATGTACCCATTAAGAACTTGTAAGCCAAGTAGCTAAAGAAAGCTTCTCATGAGAAAAGTGAACTGGCCTGGAGGAGAACAATTCATTTTACAGATCAATTGCTTTTTTCAACCATTTTCACAGTTACAACTGTGCCCTAGGTAATAAAGCTTCTCAGAAGTCTGGGCACTAGCTATGTCCCAGCCAGTGGGGCCATCAACAGCACTGATACAATCATATTGGGAAAGCAAAAGATAAAGAGAAGAAATAAAACTATATGCTTGGCCAACCTCCAGTTTTTCTAACGTTTTCTTTCCCAAGGACCGTGCACTGATTGTACAAATAAGGAAAATGTTAGCTTTGTCCTTAATATGATTTCAAAAATGACATTCTAATAAATTAAAGCAATTCTGTTTTCACTCCATGTATCAATCTGTTTCTACACTCTGCATATGATATCCTATTTGCATTCAGATTCAGACCTTTGCTCTCTAATAATGATGAAGCAGAAGAGAGACCATGTTTCCTTGCTTGTAACTTGAGACTTTCAACAAAAAGAGACTAGGAGATGTTTTGAGTTCAAGTGTCTGAAAGACAGTATAATAGTAGGTTTGAGGATGTAGCTTAGTGATAGAGCAATTGCCTAGAATGAATGAGGGCCTGGGTTCAACCCCAAGCAATATACAACATGTACAAAAATAAACAGAAGCTTTCTGTCCATTACAGATATATTTCTGTGTTATAAAATTTACTCTTCTAGGATACAAATGGAGTCCTGCATTTAATTCTAGTTACCATCTCCTTTCCAAATTCTCATTGCTTTTATAAACTCAAGGTCTACACATAATTTGTATCACAAAGGGAATAAGATCTGGGCTGCCTTCCAAACAGTCTTACCTAGTGACTAAATCAAATACACGGTGGTGCTGTGGAAAGAGCAAAGGACCATGAAGCAGGAGAACTTGTGTCCATCTCTTGCTCTGCCAGTGAATGAGCTTTGTTTGTCCTAGTGAGCTGCTAAATCCCTCTGGGCTGTAGTCTCCCCAGCTGTGGGGATTTAAAGATCAACTGAGATTGCATATGAGAAAGGACTGAGAGAATTATAACAGTTATGGGTATACATGGTATTAAGTGATATTTTCATTTTTCTACCTTGAACAATTGGGCAGGTGAAATGAAAGGAAGAGAAAACTTTCCATTATGTAGCATATACTCTTATTGGCCAAAGAAGATTACTAATACTGTACTTAAACACTAGCTTCCCGATTTCTGAGAGTTTCTCCCACATTCTCAGAATCTTGGTTGACTAAAAAAGCACGTAGGGCTATCTCACTGTCTTGCTCTAATTTCCCCACCCTGCAGGCCCATGGTTCACTTTTTAAAAAAAAAATTAATCACAAGCTATTCACAGGTGGTGATGGGTGGTGCACATTTGCAATTTTAGGTCCATGGGTGGCTGAGGCAGGAAGATCATTTGACCTAAAATAGTTTTATAGTATTCTGATAAATATAGTGAGACCCCCCCATCTCAAAAGAAATATTACAATAATGCTTTATTTACAGGGTTTCACTGGCAATGTAGTCTAGAATTTTTTTAATTGAAAGAGAAAAAGTAAAAATTTCAATAAAACAGTTTCAACACAGGCTAGTATGAGAGTAACAACAATTAATACATTGCATATTGTTATCTTCATATTATTTATTCAGAGTACAAGGTATAGGCATGGAATATTTTAAAGACACAGTTTTTCAGTGATTGATAGAAGGGATGACGGAAGAGAATGGAGGCAAGAATCAGGTTCTGTGGGTTTTGTAAGAGCAGCAGGAGAAAGGGAAAAGAAGGGAGCACGACTGAGGACGGCCAAGTATAAATAGATTATATGGGTCAGTAGCCAGCCTTGATGAACCCAAAAATGACCTGAGTGAGACTGTTGGATGGGAAGTCACTTTTTAGCTCTTCTGTTACTTAACCTACAGTCTAAGAATACAGTGTGATTAAGGCAACTCTGTCTTCTGCGCTGAGCCGTAGGGCAAGGAAACAGATGGCCCTGCCAGTGCTACATCGACAGTGTTTTGAGGGCAGACAGAGTCATAATCATCGTCAAAGTGGAGGCCTGAGTCTTGCTCTGAAGAGAGAGCAGTCAAAATAGAAGGTGCCTGAGTTACACTGTTTAAAATTATACCATGTTAGTCTTTTTTTTTCTTCAGTGCTGGGGATGGAATCCAGGATCACTGAGGTACATGCCCAACCATTTTTAAATGTTTTCATTTTGAGACAGAGTCTTGCTCAGTTGCCCAGGCTGAATTTAAACTTGCAATCCTCCTGCCTCAGCCTCCCAAGTAGCTTGGATTACAGGCACATGCCACCATACATGGCTTTATCTTAGTCATTTTAAAATGTGTGGTTAGGGACTGTTAAATGTACTCAAATTATTATGCCACAGTGCCCTTTTATATAAGTCAGAGAAAAAGGCAAGCAGTTAAAATATATAAAGTTTCAGAGTTTAATCATTGCCTTAGATGACACCCCTTCCAAGAGTATTCACCTTTTATAGCAAGTCACTTAGGACAATCCAAAGGTGAAACTCGAAGAAAGAATCTTCTGTGGTGGGTTTCAGTGGGATATAGAAGGAGAAATATATTGAAATGTTTACATACATTGAGGCGAGTACCAAGGGCAATGTACTAGACTCCTCACAACTCATCACATTGTTCTTATTGCCAGATGCTCTTAGAACTCTGAGAAAGACTAGGGTAGTTGTGGGCAAGTGGATTGCAGTCATTCAAATTTATCAAATTGCCACAAACCTGACACACAAGATGTCCATTCATGGCAATACTTCAGGTCCCTGGAAGGAGAGAAGGCTTCCCCTTGGCTGTTTTTTAGGTTCTAGATGTGATTTAGTAGGAGCTACAGCTTCAGTAGGCCTGGCAAGAGAAAGAACAGAGACAAACAACCTGATAGTATTGCTCCATCTCTCATGACATCACTTCTTTGGGGTATTGTCATGTATGAGATTGACATTTATTTCATTTTTCTCCTTCCTGTTGCAAGCTCCTCTCTGTTGCTCCCAGTTTCAGTACTCTAAGTTGATACTTTCTGCATTGCCAGAATTTAATGATCGTATTGATCAACATCAAGCTTGTCATTCATCCCAGCAATATTACAAGGGATATATTTTTAATAGTGGTATTCAGACACTTGTCTTAAGGAGAGAGAGATGAAGAGTGACCTTTTATTTAAACCCCTGCTTTTGGGGAAATTCATGTGACTAACTTTCATCCATCAAGAATGGCACCTGAATTTTCATGTAAGTCTCATAGAGTGGGGAGTTGGATGGAAATGTACATGGGAATAGGAGAAGGCACAAAGGCAGAGAAAGACTTGGCCTATTCCCTATTTAGTCCTCTGTCCACTGAAAGCCTACTCTTGCAAGTAAGAAGATCCCAGAGGAGAGGCTGAGAAGAGTCAAGCAAGAAATACAAAAATGGTTCCCAGGGGCTGTGATGGTGTAAGTCTAAATCATTTTCCTGCCATCTACCTATAAGTGTGTGCCAAACCAAAGCCATAGCCAAGTAACAAGCCGTGCTCAGAGCTAGGTATTCTGCAATCAGCTGGGTTAGGCTCCAGCCTGTGTTCTGAGTAACTGTAACAATCCTTTAGAAGTTTAAGTTTTTCAGTCTAGGGGTTTGGTCAGTTCAAGAGCCCCTGCCTTTGACTCACATCATTCACTAAAGTAGAAGAACATAGTGCAGGGTGGGTAAGCTCTATAACCAGACTGTCAGAGTCCAAATCTCTGGGCTGTCTTTCACTGTTTTGGTGTTAGTACTTACTATCCTAGGGTGTTGTGCAGATTGACTAATTAAGATAGTGTCTGGTTCAGGGTAAAGGTTTAGTATTCTGTGCTTCTTTCTCACCATGACAAGCCCATATTTTCCAGGGCCACCAGCTTTTTTCTGCCTCAATTTTTCTCCTTCCTGACAACGCAAAAATTATGTTAGTCTCATCCACTTTAAAAATAACTCTCTTGGCTTTCGTCTCCCTAATCCAATGCTCTATTCCTCTGCGTCTCTCTTTTGTATTTCCTATGGTACTGAGGATTGAAACTATGTGCTAGTAAGTGCTCTACCACTGAGCCACAGTCACACTCACCCCTTCTCTGTTTTTTGAGTAAAATTCCTTGAATGAGTGGGTCTACACTTTGGTTTTTTACTTTTCTATCTCACATCAATCCAGTGCTACAGGGTTTCTATCATCAGCACACCAGTGAAACTTGTCATGGTCACCTGCTTATTGCCAAATCTCATACTTCATTTTCAGTCTTTATTTTTGTGACTATTCAGCAGTATTCAATGGAGTGGATCACTCCTTCACTGACACTTTTCTCTGACTTCCATATCTCAGTCTCTTGTACATAAGTTTATTCATTAGCTCTTTTCTTTCTCCATTTTATTTGCTGGTTCCTCAACATTTCTTCAAGATCTTAATGTTGAATTACCCAAGGCTCCATCCTGGGATATCTCCTTTTCTCTATTGTATACTTTTTCCCTTGTGATGTCAAGTAGTCCCAACATGCTAAATGTCAGCCTCACTTACAAATACAATCTTTACCATGATGATTCACACATAAATATGTTGCTGAAACCAATATTCTGAGTTCCAAACTTATATACATGCCTGTCTACTTGAGTATCTAAATTTGTCTTAAATTTAACATATTCAAATCAACTTTTGAGTTACTTCACAATTTGCTCTTCCACTTGAGAAAAAAAGCAACTTTGACATCTAAGAACTGCTAGAATATTTAAATCTAGGCTGCATTCTGGTGAGAAGCTGGTCTGGTATTCACAGGTAAGTCATACTGTTTTCCTATTGGACAGAAAGAATTTCACAGGACACTAGTATCAGACAAGTCTAATGACAAGACAAAATATCTCTCTATAACCATGATCAATTGAGATGAAGCAAGACCCTTTCACAATGTTATCAACGCAGAGACTAAAACAAATTACTATGAAACTCACAAAATACCAAAGATCCTCCTTTCTAGTAATTGCCTCTTCTCTAAAAATAGAGCTTTCATTTTGATCTCCTTCTAGATAAGATTATTAATGTACTGAATCACAGAGTTACCTTCACCTCCTGATAGTACACATTTTGTATAAGGTACTGCCACAAACCACCTACTTGCTCATGTGAAAACAGGAGTCATATTGATTCTACTCTGTCACTCTCTTCCATCTAATATAGAGGCCACCTTCTTTCCATTCTATCTCCAAAAAGAGTTCTGCATATGACCACATCTCATGATATCCACATGTACCACTATACTCTATACTTCCACTGTTTTTACCTGGACTAGTATAACAAATACTACCCGACTTATCTTGCTTTTAACATTTTCCTTTTATACAATAGTAGGGCAAAATTAAAGTATAAATCAAATCATGTCCTTTCTCTACTTAAGACCTTCCATTGTATTATCTATAAAACTGTAATACATTCCCTTCTCTATAAGGCCACATGATCTGATCCTTGTCAGTTTCCCTAAATAACATCTCCTGATATAATAGGTTTCTGTGTCTATGGTTTCACTGTCCTTAACTTAAGTTATTGGTAGCAACCTATGGTCAGAAAATATTAACTTGAAATTTCAAAAAAGTAAGCAATTAATACATCTTAAATTATGTACTTTTCAGAGTAGCATGATGAAAATCTCTGCCATTGCAGTTTATTATACCCAGGACATGAATCATCCTTTTGTTCAGTGTATTCATAAAATATGTTACCTGTCTCATTAATACTTTAATAGCTATGTTGCTTAAAAGATCAGTTATGAGACTGAATGCCACAGTGTCACAGTACTTGTGTTCGTGTAAACTTTATTGTGTTTAAAAGTGGCCTGAGTGTAAAGGCAATGATACTGATGATTTGTATGTGCTAAAGAGAAGCTGTAGAGCTTTTCCTTCAAATGAAAAGATGAAACTTCCCAACTTATTAAGGAAAGGAAAAAATTGTGTGTTGAAGTTTACAAGACCTATGGTGAGAACAAATCTTCAATCCATGAAATTGTTAAGAAGGTTAAAGAAATCCATGCCAGTTTGGCTGTTGTACCTCAACTGCAAAAGTTATAGCTACAGAGTTACACCAGTGCTTAGCTAAGATGGAAAAGGTAGCCAGGCGTGGTGGTGCACACCTGTATTTTCAGCACTTTGAGAAGCTGAGGCAGAAATATCACCTGGGCTCAGGAGTTGGAGACCTATCTGAGGCACAAAATGAGATCCTGGAGAGAGCAGGGTGGGGTGGGGTGAAGGTATGAAAATGTAAAAGGCGTTAAATTTGTGTACATATGTATGTATAGGAAAAAAGCATAGTATATGTAGATTTTAGTATATGTTAATCTTTCAGCATCCACTGAGGGCCTTAGAATATGATAAGGAGGGCCTACCCTACTTCTTCCCTCTTGCTTACTAAAGTTACACTAGTCTTTTTACTGTTCTTGAACATATTATGCTGATTTTTGCCTCAAAAAACTTGGCATGTTGTTTCCTCAACCTGCAATGTTCTTCCTCCATATCTTCTCATGGCTGTTTTCTTTTCATCATTCAGGTTTCAGCTCAGATTCTACGTCCTCATAGTCTTCTCTAAATCATCCTATCTACATTTACTCCTTTTTCCTTTCTTTACCTAATACTCTCATTGCCCTGCATATTTACTCCATAGGAAGGAGCACTATCTAAAATGATCATATTTATTTACTTACTAGTTTCTTGTTAATCTTGCCTATGTAGCTTGTAAGTTTCATAAAGGTGAGGATTTTATAAGGTCAGTTTTAAAGTACGTTTACTTTGTATAACTTTTGAGGGATGGCTAACATAAAAAGTGCATACATTTAAAATACACAGTTTGTTGGTTTTTACTATATGTATATCCCACATCACCAAAATCAAAATTTAAAAAACTATCCATTATCTTCAAAAGTTTCCTTATGATCTTTGTACTTCCCTCTTGCTGGTCCAAAACAATTAATGATCTACTTTTTGTGCCTACAAGTTGATTTGCATTTTCAATAATCTTATACAAATATAATCATGCAGTATATACTTCTTTTACTTGGCATGCTGATTTTGAGGTTCATTTGTGTATCTGTTTGGTTATTGATTGTTCACTGCTTCATATTGTTGAGTAATTGCAGGGATGTACCACTGCCTGTGTATCCATGCACCTATTGAAAAATATCTGGGTTATTTCTAGTTTTACACAATGATGAATAAAGCTTGTATGAACATTTTTGTCCAAGCCTTTGTGTGAACATATGTTGGATGCAGGGATTTTGTTTGTGTGTTTTTTTGCACCCATCTCACATGACCAGTCATTTGAATAATATGTATAAAATAAGTAGTTAGTGGCTAATATCTGCTGAAGATCATATATATATATATATATATATATATATATATATATATATATACCAAATGAGAAAAAAAACAATTTGGGGTGATTCAAAACAAAAGGATGGACATAGTACATGTCTGTTGAAGAAATAAATGAAACTCTTTTTCTTCCAGGTCTATGGAAATTTCCATTTTCCTGTGCCTACTCTAGAATCCTTCAGTATCCTACCTTTGTTCATGCCTGCCTTTCTCATTTGCAGTCCTGAGTGTCCCCTTGAAGGGGGATGTTTCCATGGTTGGCTCGCTGGAGAAATCTTGTTCATCAGGTTCCCTGACAAAGCTACTCTTTACCCAAAGCTGGCCCCATCTGGCTGTACAACAGTCCATTCATTCCTTGCTTGCTAACTCC